>VDFB02215886.1:0-49430 GCA_007258455.2 Sequoia sempervirens
CATGTCCTAGGATCCGTTCCGACAATGGACATTATCTTTTGGCAATAAGTTTCGGCTCCCCCATCTTTCGAAACATCATTTCTCTCGGCTAACGATACGAAGAACATTAACTTGTTTGCTCACTTACTTTATCTTGTTTGATTTATCTCATTGTGCTCATTCCAAGGACCTCTCGATGATATCCGAACGAAGGATTTAGAGAGATAGGAATGGGGCAGCGATCATTATTGTTTTTTCTGCTATGCTTGTTGGATATCTTTGTAATATAACCTTGGTCATGCGTGCTTTTGTTTAGTCTGTAGCGAGGGTGTTTTAAGTTTCTTGTTGACCACATAAAAAGGCTCACTTTCCTATGTTTTGGTTCGAGATATTTGAAATATTTGAACTATTTTCTGGACAGGGTTCCGTATGTCAGGTGTGAACAAGAATACTCCTATCCGATTTGTCGAGTCAAAGTCCATCACACTAGGTACAACTCCATCTTGGTTCTCGATACCTTGATGCATCATACTGCGTGTATTATCAAACATAAGGAAATCCTCCCTTTGAAAATCCCAACTCCACGGCAAGTAATCATCACCATTTGCATGATCATCTCATTCTTTCATTCTTCTATCACATTCTTCTATCTTTACAAACATTTCTATCCCAATTGGTACATGAAGCTACCCACAGCTAATGAATGTCCATTCATCTACATCAACCACTCTCGCATTTTATTGTGATTTTGATTGGCAATTGGCATTCCCATTCAACATCTCGAGGGGGCAATATACCAGTGCAATTCTTCTCACTGGGGCAATAGTGGGGCATTCGAAAAATCAGAATTGTTTTGATTTTGATCATGACAAGATCATTCTTTGAATCAATGCAACAAGTACATTGCTTCAAAGTGGGGCAAAATGTAGACACGCAAAATGTACAAGTTGACATTGCGCATCTAACTCTGATCTACTAACATCGTTTCTTCCTAAATCATCCCTCGGTCTAACTGTTTAATCAAATTCCCTTATCTGATTAAATTCATCAATATTCGTCTCTTAATTAAATAAATTATTTTTGTCTAATTAAGTCACTTTCCCTTGTTAATTAAATCAATTCATTTGATCTAATTATCCCTATTTTAATTAAATCTCTAAAGTCTATCTATTAAATTGAATATATTAATGTCTTATTTAATTTAATCTTACTCAAAACATGTTTATTTAAATAAACTCATTGAATAAAAAATCAAAACATGTTTATTTAATTAAACTCATTAAATCATTTCCTCTCTTGTTTGATTTAAATTAATCCAAAAATCTAAGTCAAAATAAGTCAACTCACCTAATCATCATTAAACTAACACAATCATCATTTATTTAATCTAACCATGATTAAATACTAATCTCACCCACTTGCATTCTCTAGATATCTCCACTTGCACAAATAAATCAATTTATTGATTTATTAAATCTTCATTTTCCCTCAACAAAGCATCTTTTGGAGGAATATTCTTCTATTTCAAATTCAAAATTTGAATGAAATGTCCTTCCACCATGTCATTTACTCTCTCTTACAAGTCCTTCCAACAAGGAATTTACTTCTTCTTACATGTCCTTTCCTTGAGCCAAGTGGCATTCAATGCAATTTTCTTTCCCCTTCTTACATGTCTTTTCTCAAAATTCAAATTCAAAAATGCATTTATTGGCACATTTGTCAAAACTTGCTCATTCCTCATGTAATCACATTTGGACAAGTGGCATTTTGCCATTGGCCAAATCTTTGTCCCACATTGCTCTATTTTGGCTTTGTTTCCATTTCAACATTCTATAAATAGAATGCTTCACCATGCATTTGATCATCCACATCTCAAGCAAAGTTACCATGCTAAAATACTTAGCAATTCTCATCCATCTCATTGAATCATAGCTAGGTTTTTTGCAGATTTTAGCTTGGAGCATACATTCAAAGTCTTCATCAAGTGGATCACTCTCTTCTCATTCTTCTTCATTCATTCATCATCAAGCTTGCAAAAGGAGTTGGGAAAGGGCCAATTTCCACATCAAATTGGCACCAACTCCCTCAAGAGATCAAGAGTTTGCTTGCATTAGATAGGATTTAATTGTTTCATTTGTGTTCTTCATTTTCATTTCTTATCTTTTGCAAATTTCAAATGGATTTCTTGAGGAATCATTTGTTTCTAACCTTGTGTTTGATCTAATTGTTTGCATGTTTATTGTGTTTGTGCAAGGTCTAGATTCAAATGGTTCTGATGTATATATATATATATATATATATATATATATATATATATATATATATATATATATATATATATATATATATATATATATATTTATAGATTTACCACATACCAAATCAAGATAATCCTTTAAGCTTTCCCATATTTGTTCCTCCCTTTCTGCCAAACCTTGGGGTTCAACATCAAATACAAGACAAATCTTTTCAATCCAAGCACATGTTCCGTCTGGACCGATAGGAAAAGGAGCTCCAATTAATTAATAGTTTTTGCATCTTACCAAAGTTTTTTTTGTTCGACTTGAAATCATATGTACACCTTATATGAGGTCTTATACATGTGATCTATGTCTAGATAGTCCATATCTTCACTTGTAAGGGGTCCAATGTTTTTAAGCTCTATGTTGTTAGGGGACTCGACAAGGTTCTTACCACCATTGACTATGTGTAGGTCTCTTGAGTACTCCAAGATGATCTTCCTCCCACATGAACACCCCTATGGTCTTCTATCTTTCTAGACCGGCCAGATCAGGGTGGGAACTTAGGAGGATATAGTTACGTAACATTGGTGGGAGGGAATTTTAATAGATAGTAGGGGCTGGGGTGGGTGGAAGGTTTGGAGGAAAGGAAGGAATGGATATGGGAAAGCTTAAAGGATTATCTTGATTTGGTACATGGTAAATCTATAAAATATATATATATATACATTCAATCATGCACTTATACACATATACGTAAATATGTTCACACAAACACACACACACACACACACACACACACATATATATATATATCAGGTTACCCTTTCATATCTTATTATCGTCAATACACACATTCATTAAATGTGTGTGTATATATATATATATATTTGATCATACACTTATACACATATATGTAAATATGTTCACACAAATACACACACACACACATACATATATATCAGGTTATCCTTTCATATCCTATTATCGTCGATACACACATTCGTTAAATGTATAAATAAATATATATATATATATATAAAATTGATCCCTCAAATGAGTATGTTGTAAATATTCCTACTTACACATAGGTGCACATGATTGTGCTCTCACATACATATCAATGTATATATATAATCATATGCATGCATACTTTTCATGTAGATAAGTATCGACAAAAGGCTCAAAGACACATAACATCATAATTTATATACATATATGCATGCCTATATATATGTCGTCATACTCGTATGGACATCCCATTATATCCATTATATGCATATGCTGATATATGTATATATGCATATATCCCTATACTCAATCCACCACACAAACAAGCACAGTAAAATAAGGAAGGTCTCAAAAGCTCAAACAGATAAACATCAATCAATAATGCACTCGATAGTAAACAAGACCTTTACTAATGCAAATATTTCAAACTAGGGATGAGCTATCAACTTCCCACTTCTATGTTTGGACTCATCCAAACTATTGTGGTGTGTGTATGCTCGGATAATTTACGTTACCGGTTATTCAACCATTAACACATGCCTACGAAAGTCAGTTGTTCACAACATATGCAGTATATATAAGCATTTCCAAAGTTAGAATAATAATAATTCAATAACCTTTCATTCCAATATATGCAGTATTTCACCATGAATAACATCAACTGAGGTAATATAAAATGATACAACATCAAATGAGATAAAATTCATATTGATAACAAGGTACAAGCATAATTTATTCACCTCCATAATTCACATTACATTCATATTTACCTTACATAGTAATAGTAAATAGTAACTACACAACTGGGGTGTAACACACATGACAATAAATCATGTAAATGTGTACATAGTTGGCTCTACCCATGGGAAAGATAAAGAGGGTCAATTGATCAAATGTGAATTTAGGTGGTTCAAGTTTACATTTTCAAGGATGACCCTATTTCTATGGACTTGACTTGGGATTAAATAGGAAAAATGGAGCATGACAAAGGCTATATTGGGAGAATAATCATTAGAATCTAGAAAAATAGGCCAAGTATAGGAACATATACATGTAGGGGTAAGATATGTTGATAATCATAAGATTGTCTGTAGAGAAGGTTTAGATAAATAGGAAAAATAGACCTGACTTTACATGAGTATGCCCATTTTCATCGTGTGCATATATCAAGACAATGTCACAAAGTACACACAAAACTAAATAGGAAAAAGTGTCAAGATATATTTTCAACATTTTCCCCCCACTTTAAAGATAAAAAATTAAATTCTCCCATGAGCACTTATGTGTGCTTTATTTTCATTTTTTGTGAGTTAGAATGTAAATGAGAGTCTCCCTACTAGACGCAAAGTAGAAAACACAAGATATATTTTTTTCTTGATTTCCTTAGATTAGGAAAATAGTGGGCCCTTGTGGAAGGAAACACTAGAAATCTATAACAATAGCATCAATAGGGACAACATCATCAACTACATGTGACAATATAAGCATGTGATCATGTATGCCCCCTTTAATTGATTTCCTTTAAATGGTGTGAATGTAGGAAAAAATATGTTTGATAAATCAGCAATTAGCATGCGAGCACGTATTCATATAATTGTTGAAAAGTAATAGAATACATTAAGAGATAATAATTGTCTAACACCATCATTGACAAGTAAATCTAGTGCAATAAAAGCATATACTCATCTCAATGGATTTAATACCTCATTGGACTTTCTTATGGTATATCCTTAGGATCAATAAATTTAGTTTTTTATGAGTTATTCTTAAGATAATGAATTATTGATGAAGTGTTTTATATAGATAACTTTTTACTTCAATAAAGGCATGGAAAACTCTTATCCCTAGCATTAATAATTTTTGTATAACATATATTTAAATGTACTAGGAGATAATGGGAGAAGCTAATCTCCCAAAAATATTGCATGTCATAGACATGATAACATAAAACCCCATCCCCCATATGATGGCATCATTCTAAGATAAGATTGATGGGAAGACACTGACAGACATTTAGGTACATGTCATTTGGAGTGTCGTCACGTGTCTCATCATCAAATAATTGTGGCATTGCTAGCAGGTTTAAAATTGTTATTTTGGAAATCCCAAAATATCGTCATTTTTTATATTCAAATTTTGGAGATTGTTGGGGAGCTTAGAAGGGATCTACAGGAATTTAGATGCTAAATCAAAGCGACCACTCTCCCTACCAAAACACATGTGACACGTGTAGGCAACTAGCTAGCAAGTATGTATATCTGCCAGAAATATATGCCATTTTATCATTCTGCCTAGGGACTTTGAAGAATTGAATGGATATTCATTGCAAAAAGGGCTATCTATTGATGGGTTTCCAAGGGTTTTCCTAATTGCAAAAATGGGTTTTCATTTGATATGCAGAGTTATTTATGTACTTTTTTGTTGAGGGTTTTTTAATTGTCATTTTAATGTTCGCTCCATAACTATCGTAAATGAGGAAAATTGTCCAAATTGGGATCATGGGTGACTAACAAATTCAATTGTTACATAGATTTAGCTACGAATGTCTTCACATAGATACGAGGTTTGAAAACATGTTGTTTGTCAACTGCACTTAATGGCATAGACCAAGCTTCAGGGTAGACCGTTAAACCTGCATAGCTTGTGTGATATAAAAAATCACATTCTTCATAACACACTATATTTGTCAACCTCCACATCACAACATACCCAACCCCATGTGGTTTTTAAGTTCATGTTTGTAGTTGTGCATTAAAAATAGAAAGAATTCCAATTTCTTTCCATTATTGGCAATAATGAATAAACTTGTTGATAGTGGTGAACGTTGTGTAGTGTAGGTTGTGAAACACAATGTGTTTTGAAGCCTACCTTTACTTATACCCAAGCTTTGTCATGAAATGTAAATATACAAATGTATAGATGGGGTTTTATTTTATCAAATAGCTCACATTTCTTATTAAAGGTGGCCTCTATTAACTGTCAATACATAGTGTACTTCATAGTACACAATTCACAGTGTAGGGAGAGCATGGCATAAGAGTCTATACAGTTGAAAACACATTGTGTTTTTAAAGCTCCAAACTGGGCAACAAGGAATACTCATATTTGTAAAGAGGCTTCTACATTGCAAAACACATTGTGTTTACAGAACAATAATTCCCAATACAAAATATTGGAAGCCTAATGGCCATTTGTGTATTTTTGATTGATTAAGCAAGGAAAGGGCCTTGACCCATATAGAAGAACAGTAGTCAAGAGACTAGTGTTGGAATTGACTAATTCAATCCACAACTTCCATGAAACACTTGCATGTAATTAACTATCACAATAGAGAAGATCAAAAGCGAGATTGTGCTCAATAACCTAAGAATTGTATTGATGAAAATAACCTAGATCAATATTACAAATGAATGTGCATGCTTATATAAGAAAATCACAAGAAAACCCTACATGTGGATTAACAAGATAGAGACAATTGTGATAATCTCATGCAATGAGACAACTTGTCCTAAATGTAGTCCAATCTAATAATAAGAATCAAACTAAAGATTAAGAAGCAACTCCTAATTTTAGCTTAAGTGAACTAAAGTAAAAAAGCCTCCAATAATTAATTGATGATTAATTAATTATCAGATAATGACTTGTTTACTCCAAAACCCCCCCTTAAGATCAACTTAAGGAGAAACTAAAAAACTGATAAAGGAAGCTAAAATTAATGAAAAATGGGTCCCAGCTACAAGGCCTGATGAGGTACCCATGAACAAGCAACTGAAATCTCCTATAACTAGAGAAAAGGAGAAAACCGCATGGGAAAAACTCCTCTCCAAAAGAGAGAAAATGAAAATGGTTGTACTAGAGAAAGAAGGATAGAAGGAGGACTCATTGTGACCCCCCAAGGACTACTTTTGTCATGCAAGTACAATAGATGTCCTCTTGATAGGAGAGAGAAAATGAGGATATGAATCCCCCCATAAAGAAAGAGCTCTCGTGCCAATGATGAACGCTTGAAGATAGAATATGATCCACTGCCTGTAAACTACATTTCTCCCCTTAGGAAGAAGCATATCCACTGGTGATTGGAGAAGCCAATCCAAAAAGATGGGTGATACTGGAATCCAAATCCAGATGATGTGTGCCTTTGAAAAGTTCTCATGTATCCACATGTCAGAAAGTGATGATGGTAATCTAAGATCTTGTGAAGACTGAAACATGTTGCAAAGCCGATGAAGATGGTGGGCCAACAATGGTGATGTGGCTATCAATAAAGAGGAGATGAATGTCCTCAAAGTAATCCTATAGATATGCAATATAGGACTTTACAAACAAGGATGATATGTCTACAAGATACGAATCCCAAGCAGTGATGTCTGGAAGATGTACGATGTCCCACTGCACTAAATCAATAGGGGCCAAAGATGTGTCAATTCCAAGCTAATCAATCTAAAGAGTGGGAACATGAATGCAAGTCTCTGAACCATCAGAACATGCAAGACTTGTGATATAATCAAGATCCTCTAAAGTATCATCATCAAAGGGTATGGAATCTGCATCTACAAGAGGGATGAGACAATCTGCAGTAGGATCCTCTAGGTATGGAGAGATATGAGGGTCTGTGTGGATCTCCCAAATTCGTTTCCAAAGTATGTGGGGACATTCAATGTCTGATACAACATACATAGTGTCAAGATCAACACTAGAACATATAACCCCTACAATATGATCTTTGATGATGCCCCATGCTGATAAACTCTCTGGTGTGTTTGGTGTAGGTATGAGTCCATACAAATAAGGAAAAATATCAAGCCACCTGAGATGTGTTAGGATGCCATTTTTCCAAGACTCATAGTTATCCTTTTCCAAGTTGATCATAGAAGGATGAACAAAAAAACCCATGATACTCACTCAAATGAAAAAATCAAAGACAAGTAAACCCTTCATACTGATAAAGCAGATCAAATTGATGTCATCTCACACAAACAGATCCTTTCCAAGTTCCAAGAAGTACAAGTAATTAAGCAAAGTGTGAAAACACAAAATATTGAATAAAATGTACCTGGGGTAGATTCTAGAAAAAGTGCATGAATAGATCTGAAGAGCTCTAAAATTCCTTTCCAATGCCACTTGAATTGCAAAAATCAGAGATACAAGCAAAAACTTACGAGCTCAGAAGCGCAAAATGAATATCTGACTTTGAATAAGAATAACAAGAACCACTGGAAAAATATGATAATGAGACTTGCAACATAGAAAGTTCATGAAACCAAATTTTCGACGATATCTCGTTTGCCCGATTTTGACACCGTATGCCCAAGTTATGCCAAAAAGAAAAAAACTGCTACTTTAGGGAAAAAAGGCTAGGAAGGGGGCAAAGAGGGTTGTACAGATGATGATGTCATGCTGATGTCATCAATTCACTGCATTAAATTTGATGTCCATTTGGCCGTCACCGCAAAAAATCACCCACACTGCCAACAAAAATTTGACGGTCATCAAGTTTGTTGATGTGCCGAAATATTCTGTCAAAGGATGGAATATGCTGAAGGAATCTAAAAAGATTATGTATGCTGGAATTCTTGTTGGGTGCTAGATTATGTGGAATATTCGGCCTATGTTTTTTTCCACTGAAGAGAATTTGAAGAGGGCTGAAATTTTTTTGAGGGGCCTGATAAATGTTTTGAGGCTGCCAAGTTTTTTTGCAAGGTCAACGAGATTTTTTATGGAGTCGTTGGCTAAGATGGGTGGCAGGTGGGTGATTTGACCCCTACTGCCACCTTCTGTATGGCCTGTGTAGGCTTTAAAACCTATGTATATTTTTTTTTAAACCCATTTTTTTAATTTTTTGCTTTTGATTTTTGATTTTTTCTTTTTTGATTTTTTTTTTGCAAAATTTCTAACAATTTTCTTTGGATTTATAGGAAAATTATTTTAAAAAGCCCAAAATATTTTTTTTGATCTATGGGAAAATTTAAAAAACTAGAATAATAAACCCTATACTTGTAGTGTACGTAAATCGAGGCACCCAAATATCTACGGATCTGTGTGCTTCTAAAAAAAAAATTCCTTTCGTTGCAATTGCTCAAATTTGAGAAAAACAACAAGCTATCTTAGGGTTTTCAACCATTGTGGATTCAATGGCGAGGTTGATTTTTCTCTAGGATGCACCAAAAAAAGATCAAGGCTAGATCTCTTCAAAAAAAGAATAGGGGGCTGCAAATCTGGGCTCTCATACCATGTTGGAATTGACTGATTCAATCCATAGCTCCCATGAAATACCTGCATGCAATTACCTATCACAATAGAGAAGATAAAAAGCGAGATTGTGCTTAATAACCTAAGAATTGTATTGATGCAAATAACCTAGATCAATATTACAAATGAATGTGCATGCTTATATAAGCAAAGCACAAGCAAACCCTACATGTGAATTAACAATATAGAGACAAGTGTGATAATCTCATGCAATGAGACAACTTGTGCTAAATTGAGTCCAATCTAATAATAAAAATAAAACTAAAGATTAAGAAGCAACTCGTAAGTTTAGCTTAAGTGAACTAAAGTAAAAAATACTCTAATAATTAATTAATGATTAATTAATTATCATTTAATGACTTGTTTACTCCAACAACCAGTAGCATGACAAAAAAACACAATAGAGGAAGCAAAACAAAAAGAGAACCACTTCCCCCATCCTAATCAACCAAAAAACATTAGCCTATACCCACCGCATCAAACTTTATAAACCTATCAATAATCCCTAAGAGATATAACGAGTTCATCATAATATCCATCAACAAAAATAGGTTATAACAACATAACCTTAAAAGAGTATCCAACCGATACCAGAGTTCTTAACAAAAATAAAACAAGAAATATAATAGTCTAGGCACCTACGACCTATACCAACTAAACATCTTATAGAGTAGCAAAAAACTTAATGGTAGCAAGTAACAAAAAGCAGGAGGAACAAGAGTTGAGGATTAAGCATCCTCAATTAGGCTCCATGCCTTCACCAGGTCTTCAATAGAATCTTCAAAATTATCTTTGAGCTCCATCTTTCAAAACAAATCTCCCTCATCATCATTCACCTTTTTCCTCTGTTGTTTCTTTATTTTTCCTTGTCTAGAGATAGTGGCCATGATAGCTTTCTTCATAACCACATCCACGACCTTGCATAAACTCTTCACTACACTTTCAAGTGCCTAGAACCTACTGGCATTATCATCCTTTTGCATCATTTTTTTCCAACTCCATCCTTTCCTCCACCCTTTGAATTCAAATAGTATCTAAACCCGACATGTTTTCTTTTAAATCATCATTACTAGGGTTAGTAATATCCATATCGTTCAGGTCATTGGTAGCATCTCCTTTTTCAATAGCCATATCAGTGTCATCTTCAGCATCCTGCCCATCCTCTTGTTGTGAATCCCCTTCCTCCTCCTCATGGCTAGATTCTTCCTCCTCCTCCTCCTCCTCCTCCTCCTTAGGAGACTCACCATCACCAAGGTTGTCCAACACTTCCTCTGATGATGACGCTTGTTCCTCCCTTACCACATTCTTCCCCTTACTATTCAGAGACTCTTCCGCATTCTTTTCTTCTAAATTTTTAGATTTTTTACTATTTTCAAACTCCTTCGATGCAGCCAAATTAAGTCGAGTCGATCTTCGACCCACTAGAGTGGAGCATTCATGGTTGTTTTCATTGTTATCAAGTATCGTTATAGTGTTGGGGTCAGCCCCCAACTCATGAATCAACATTTTTCTCTTCTTGTTCACAGGGGAGCAATGGGAGTAGCACTACATTTTTTTGAAGTAATTTTGAGAAGGTCCAACCAAGAGGGGTCCACAAGACTAGCGAAGGCTTTAGCAAAGTCTTTGGTCGAGGAGTGGGGTCGGCTTTCTATAAGCTCAATTTTAACATAACTCTTGGGAGTAGGATTTTCAAGCAAATTTAGGAAAACATTTCTTTGCGGGGAAGTAGCAAGGACATATTTACATATCACACAAATCAAGCCCTGGTGTAAAGGAGGGTTAGCGCCATTGGTAAGGCTTTGGCTCAGAGAAGAAAAGAGGAAAAACGAAAGATTAATTTTCTCAAGATGATGGATGTGGTTCAAAATCGATAAGTGATAACCATGGACAGACTAAAAACGACCTTCCAACGTAAATTATTTCACTACAAAGAAGCAAATATTATGGTATAGTGGAGGAAACAAAACCCTAGAGTAACCATTTTGAAATCTCTGAGCTTTTTCTTTAGCCTTAAAAAACTTATCAATATAAGTTTGATATTTTCCAGTGCTTACCTTAGCCACCTTCTTTCCTTCATATGCAAGCCTTGCTGCTTTGTCTATGAGCTTAGCATCAACATTAAAATGAAGGCGACACAACTTAACTTCCCCATCTTTCCAAGCATTCACAAATCTGTAGCTCAGCTGCTCGTTGTAACCTTCCATGGCTGCAAAGTAAGGGATAAACCCAGCCCGCTCAAACAAACCCCAAAGCTTCACATTCTTTCTCAGGGAGTCATATTTACTCGACTTTGTCCTCTTTCTAGGGCCTCCCATGGTTTTATCCTTGGTGGAATAATTCTTAGGAAGAAGTAAAAACTCATCTATTTGACCTTCCTCATTCACAACAGTAGCAACAAGTAATTCAAAAACAATAACAATAACAATGTTCCTTATGTGTTATTATGGCCTCCCCTTGGCATTTTGTATGGTATAAATTATAATTAGTAAAAGAAATAACAATAACAATGTTCCTTAATCATGACCTTATGAAACCCAACTATGTAGAGATACTTCATAACTGAACAAAGGTACATAATTTAAATGGAGAATTACTCTAATGTAAAATGATAAATATTATGTTCTCTTGCAAATATATTTGATCTAAGTACCAAGGATCCAAAGGTTCCTATTCTATTTTGGGAGATAAATCATACCAATGTAGTGTTGGAGAAATCATCCTAAAATTAACCATCAATGATTCAATTTGTTCAAACCAAGAGTTGTAGCAACTTGTATTCAATCTAGGTGATGTCATTAGGTGGTGGGATCACAACCATTATATTTTTTTATACAAATTTTTGGAAAATTCTACACCATGAGATGAATAGTTGAAGGTGTATTTATCAAGGGAAATTTGATTTACGCTCTTTTCAGAATAAAAGTTCTCAAATTCACCAAGAATCATAAACAATAAATTTTAATATAAATGTAGAGCATTTTTTATAAATATTGTACATGATTTGATATATGACAATCAATGAATTAAGTTGTATTCTATAGATTTTCACACATTTATTGACATTTATGTGACACATTGGCACAATGCAAAGCTTCTAGTTGGAAAATCAATATAATAGGAGTACAATTACTTGTGAGACCACATGTACTTTATATTAGTGATGATAAAGAGCATAATAAATACTTCATGCAACATTGCTTTCAATCATTCTATATCACTCTTGTTGGAAAAAATGTGAGAATTTTTTTTAATTATTTGGTTAGATGAGCCTGTCTCACAATTCAAATTTCATAACCTTTTTTTGCACTTTGTTTATTTGATTGAACTATAAACAAGCCTCAAATTTTTATATTTTAGCGATGTTCATGGGAACATTAATGCAAGATATTTTATAAAATATGAAATTAGAAAACACAAATCAATTATGAGGAGGATAATTAAAATGATGTAGTATCATCAATCAATGGTTTTTTTAGCATTTCCCATGTAACACTCACACTTCAAGGAGGAAACATCCTTCATGTAAATTTTTGGGATATAATAGGCACACAATAATGTAACATTTATTTTATTTAAATTAAACTGCAAATTGTTTGCATTCCCCATAGTAAGCATCTCATCTATAAATAAATCAGAACTTCTAAATGCAAAATACATTTTGGAAACTTAACTATCGAATACACTTGCAATTCAAGCTATGTGAGCTAGAATCACCTATATTTAGTGCAGATGCTTCACATCTGTTGAAGCATCCTTTTCAATCCAGCTTCCCTTGTTTTATTCAATTTTGTTTCTTCACCTATATCAACCATGTGGAAGGAAGATAAGTGTTAGCGATAGATTAAATTAGAAAATTAATGACATTTATTCATACAAAGAATTCATTTTATTCTAAATTTCACCAATATTGGATTATATGTTGTGTTGATTGTAACATGCCAGCTTGAACAAACAATAAACAAACATATTAAACTATACAATGGGAATTTAATTTCCAATTTAACCTATTGTTAACACTAGTAATATATATTAGCAATTATATCTATCATTTTTCCATTCTACTGGAACTATGAAGAACTTAATGTTCATTAAGATATATAAAAGACTCATCTCTCTTGGCACGTTTTTTCTAATTTTTCTTGTATTGGTAGTAAAGGGAAAAATATAATCTCCCTATAAAACTGAATTTCTTAGACATGATAACATAATTCCCCATCCCCCATACAATTATTGGAAGAATGAAGAAGATTCCCTCTGGTGTGTTGTCATTGATGCCAACATTGTTTGGTAACAATTTTCTATCTATCCGGTAAATAGTGCTTGTGTTATTTTAATCCAGTGATCCGGTATGGAATTTTTCATGTTAGAAGATTGACCGGTGTGGTTTTAATATGTTCTTAACTTGGACTATTAATTACATCTATGGACAAGTTTTCAACGATTTTGGTTGAATGAGCTGAAATATATAAATGACAAGAGTTTGACATGCAAGTTTGTATATTCTTTTGGCCGACATGGATAAGTGGTGTGATGACATGCTTCATGGATGTTAAAGTGATATTTATTAGGTCTGGGCCGACCTAATTTATGTTATACACATATTTTTCTAAGCACGGAAGAAGTTTTGGTTTGAGCCGACAAGCTATTTTGAATTGATTATGTATACACTCAATCAATCCAACCTAATTGATGTATGTAGATGTAACATTGTATATATATGAAAAAAAAAAATTGAAGGAAGGATAAATAGATAGATAGAGATGTACATGTGTGTGTGTGTGTGTGTGTTTATGATATGTGAAAGACATAAGTAGTAAAGCTCAACAGTGTGATATTGTGGGAAGTTATTGTGAACTTGCAAAATGGTGTAGGATTTTGTTTTCCAGAGCTTAATTGGAATTGAACTCACCACACATAAGGTGTATTTCATCAGGTTATCCTTTTGGCAGTGAGCCACGCTCATTTTTGTAATCATTTCAGGCTATGAGCCTTTCAAGGATAGTGTGTCCTGGCAGTGTGCCCTTGAAATATCTTATGACCGGTTATAATATATTGTGAGCTAATCCTCACTGTGGTTTTTCCCATTCTGGGTTTTCCACGTAAAAATCCTAGTGTTCATGTTTCATGTGATGTTATGATTCCTTTCATGTTTTTGTTTATAGTTGTAGCTAGATATGTTTTAATTATTGAATGGTTAGTAGTTAAATGGTTTAGGAGAATACCGATTCACCCCCCCTCTCAGTATTCTAGGTGTTTAACAATCGGTATTAGAGCCTGGTTCCTTTGGAAAAGTTTAGTAACTTAAGGAATATCTTGAAGTTTGAACACATGGCTGACAAAAGGGGTCTCGTTCCTCCGGAAGATATCTCTGCAACTAAAGAACTCCATGTTGCCCTTGAAGATCTAGACAAAATTGAAAATGAGAAAGAAACTATGAGGGAGAACTTAAAAGAAGAAAATGAATGCATCTGGAAACGAAGAGATCAAACCAAGAAGTTCAAAGAAAGGCATAGAGAAGTCAGTGATCAGTTGAAGAAAGCAAATGAGGACATCACCAGACTAAAGGTACAAGTGGAAGAAAAGAAAAGAATTGAGGACTATCAGAAAGCTAAAATCCAAAGCAAGATTGATGAATGTACAAAGCTAGAACAAGAGGTGGTAAATCGAAGGTCTGACTTGGAGAAGGAAAGAGATCATGAGGACAAATTCAAATAAAGTACTACAATGCTTGATGAGTTAATTGCTTTTTAGAAACCTTCTAAGGAAAAAGGTGGTTTAGGACTTGAAGAAGGACAAAGCTCAAAAGAAAATTAGACTCCTAACAAGGTTGAAAATCAAAGGAAGACTCAAAGCAATGGTAGATAGATCAACAATCAAACAATCAATACAAAAAGGATTCCTATTAGACAAACTAATGCTCAAAGGTACTCATCTTTCAAAGGTATTTATTTTTCATGCAATAAATTTGGTCATAGAGTAACAAAATGTAGAAGTAGAATGAATCAGAATGCTGGGTTCTTTTCTGGACAATGCTTTGCTTGCAATAAATTTGTACATAGAGCTACTAAGTGTAGAAGTCAGATAATAATGATGAATAAATTCAATACTAGTAGAATGACTCAATATTTTCAAGGATATTGCTACAAATGTAATGAATTTATACATAAAGCTAACCAGTGCAGATCAAGGTTAAACACAAATTAGTCTGGTCAGAAAAATGTTGTGTGCTACACCTACAATAAATCAGGACATATTTCAAGATTTTGTAGAAGTAAAAATGGGAAGAAATCTAATACGAAACAAAGGAATAACCCTGTGAATAAAGTGGATCCTATTGAATTCAAAAAGGAAATAGAGAAAATCTGGAAGAAAAAGGAAGAACCTGAGAATAAGGATGAATCAAATGCATTTGTACCTACTTTTGGTGCAAATAGTTCTTCTAAAAATTAAACCAAGTGTAGTGGATTTAGGGGGAGCAATTATAGAGAAAACTAACAAACCCCCAACATATGAGGTGTCAAGCAGTGACATGTAGATATATGATGTGAAATGTCATTCTAAACATGCCAAAAGAGTTTCCAATAGAAAAGATGCAAATTTGGAAATGTATGGAGCATTTTAGGGTTTACAGTGTACTCATAAAGTGTTTATCAACTTTTTGTGGGTAGAATGCATTAAATGTGAAATTAGGGCAGATTGATAAAATATGGAGTAAAAATCCAAGATGAGTTAAATCATTTTTACGTATTTGGAGATATTTGAAGCGAGTTGAAGGCGATTCAAAGCATTTGGCATCAAACCATAGTTTCCGTCGAAGCTTGAAAAAAGGTATTTACAACTATCTATACTTTGTGGATTTGAATTAGAAGTAATTTTCATAAGCATATACAAGAGAATTGGGGGAAAAATGGCCACTCCCACTGTGGTTAAAGTTTCTGAGAGACCCCGACTGAAATTCAGAAGGTTTTCATAGAAGGTTTACAAAATGGACCCCATGAGTACATTTTCACAAATTCTAAACAATGTCTTACTCACTAAGGATACCAAAACCTACATTCATATGAAATTGGAAGAATTTGACTATCAACAACTCAAGGATCAATGGCTGAAGGAGTTAATAGGAGGTAATTCCTCGATGAAGCTTGAATATGAGAATATTGTACGAAAGAAGTTAGATGTATGGAATTGGTTTCCATATTTTTACAATGGAATGGATGAAAAGTTTGTAACCTGGATGACACTTAGCAGAGTGCACGATAAATTTGTATGGACAAGTGTGCCTAGAGTAATTACCAAGGAAGTAATTAAATCCATGACTCGTCTTTGTGAAACTGGACCTATGTCAATGCTAAAGGCTATGAAAAATGATGTGGTTATAAAACTAACTAGTGCAACATATGATGGGAAAGCATTGACAACCAAACCCATTACAAACCCTGCTATGAAGTATGATGCAATCATGATAGGTCAAAAAATCTACTTCACTAACAGAGGAAATTTCATGTCTGCAACTGCAATTTATGTTGCACATGATATGGTGATAAATGGAAGAGACTATGATTTGTGTGAGTTGCTTTGGCAACAACTTATGAATAACTTAATCCAAACTAAGATAAAGAAATATCCATTCAATTTTAGTACATTGGTAGTCTGTTTGCTATTCTACTTTCCGAGAGAGATACCTAGAAAGAAAAACATCATATGGAATACCAATAGACCGGTGGCACATCAAATTTTTGAACATTTACATAGCATTGGAGATTTCAAAGCACAGAGTGATGCTCTAACTACATTCTTCGCAACTTTTCAGAACAATATGTATGAAAGAGATAGAGTTACAAGGAGCTTAGTGAAGAAATATGGAAAGGAGATAACTTTTTTGCTATCTACTGATGAATGCATCATAGAGGAAATAGAACCTATAACTCTATGGATAGAGCCTCTAGGATATGAAATTGATTAACAAATAGCTGAGAATCTCATTGAAATATTGTTAAGCAGCCCTAAGGATCCCAGTTTTCCCCGACATGGTACATATAAAGAGAAGTCTACTTAAGTACATTTAGAAAATTCAACACCTCAAAGTGCTAAAAGGGTAAACAAAAATGTTGAGGCATTATTCAAAATGTATTCACTTTCTAAGGATGATGTTGAAAGGCTAAGGGAAGTTGATGAGAAGAGGACCAAATCACCTATGAAGTGTCCTCTACGCCTAGAAGATCAGGAAGAGCATCTTCCACCACTACCTTTGCATTAGCTAAAACACCTTGTGCTACTACAACAGTAAAAGGAAAGAAGGTAGAGCACATTGCTCCAACAATAGATAATGCAGTTGCTTCCTTTGGACCTAGCACCGAAGCTTCTAAGAAAATAAATGTACCCATCGTTGCACCATTTGTTGCCCCCAAAAAAGGAATAAAACAAAAGGCTAATAGAAAAAGGAACTTGAGTGATGCTATACAAGAAGAGATTGACCTTGGCTTACAAGAAGAGAAACAATTGAAGAGGAATAGAAGAACCGGTGCCCCCACCAGTAATGAAAATATCTCACAGGTGACTGGAATAGAAAATATTGTGCATTCATCTGATGAAGAGGAAATAGAAGATGAAGAAAATGTGTTCACAATTCATGTGCATGAGAAGAAGGGAGAAGAAGGAACATCAAAACCTATGGAGGACATTCCCAACTCTCCTTCGGTAAGTGATCATCAACCTCTAAAGATGGAAACTTTAGTAAATAATATGATAGAAACTGAAGACTTGCTAGCTACTGCTAAGTTATTTGATGAGGTTAATGAATAAGATAAGGAAACAAATTGTAAATGCTTTCATTCAATACATGGTTATTTTTTATGAGAATATGGAAACCATAAGGAAGAAGGTGACTGACAATGTATGGGAAGCTCTAGTACAAAGAAGCCATGAAGTTCTAACTATTGATGACAAAATCAAATATGATGCCTTGAACACATACAAATCCTCCTTATCTGAGGAAGATGTTGCTACCATGTTAAATGACTGTTCTAAGTTGTTCAAGGTCAAATAGAGAGTCACTATTCTAATGACTAAAGAGAAATACAATACTAAAAGGTTAAGGAAAGAGACTCTTGATACAGTAAGGGAAATGTCAAAGAATTATGGAATGAGAACAAGTTCTTTATCTCATATAGCTCAAGCATAGGAGCCTGCTAATGTCATAGAAGTAAAGGACCATCCTGTTTTGGAAAATGTTGGTGAAATATATGCTGCTTTAGAGACATCTGCTCCACCAAATGATACAGAGGAAACAACCAGCAAAAAAATTGAGGATCAACATAAAAATGATACCAGTAACAATAAAAAAGAACGTCATGAGGATACCGGAGAATAAGACAAGAATGAAGATGAGGGAAACAAAAATGAAAATAGTAATGGTGGAAAAGATGATGAAGACTAGAAGGAGGAAGAAAAAAAAGAAAAACTATCAGAAAAATCCTCCAGAGAAGAAGAAGAGGAAAAAAAAGAAGAAAATAAGGAAGAAACAAAGATTGGAAGAAATGAAGAAGAATTCACAAATACTACTGAGCCATCAAAGCCATCTGGAGAATCATCTGGAAATACTCTTAAGGGTCTATTGACATGGAAAACAAGGATTCATCCTATGCTACCACCTTAGTTGATTCAACTTCCATCTCATCTAGGCTATGTGGATCTGAGTAAGATCTCACTAGTTGAAAGGATAAACATTTGTGGTAGTTTTCTTGATTCTGATACACAAGAAATTGTTGAAACTTATAAAAAATGGATAGAATTGGTAAATAATTCTATTAAGGCCTTGCAGGAGATAGCTCTCGATGCTACAATTGATGATTCCTTAACTCCTATTGAAAACCTGAAGTTCTTGGTGGATTCTCTCAAGGAATATACCTCCAACCTTAAGAAGCAGACTGAAAAAGAGATTGAGTCAATACTTTTGGAGAAAAGATTATTAGTTCTACAGGATAAATGTGCTACCACACACAACAAGGTGTTGCAATGTCTGAAAGAGGTAAAATATTGTGAAGAGGAAGCCCAAATATTGTTTGTATATTGCATGCAGTGGTTAGATGCCACTTGAGGCATTAAAGACTTAATGGACTCAATAGAGTCTCAACTTGTCAATGCCTCTGAAGGCCACAAAATTGTAGATGGTAGAAATTTTGTTGCCTGGACTTCTATTCCAGACTTGTAGAGCAATTTTTTCACCTTACAAAGGCAAAAAGAAGATGCAATGAGACGATTTGGACAACTTGGAGATTTGGTAATGCCCAGACACATTCTTGTATGAAGTGCATTGGTGGATGCAAAGAAACTAGACAATATGAATCTTAATCCATCCACTCCAGAAGAAGGAGAAGAATGATCAGTAGAACTAGAATATTTGCATAACACACTTGCCAAAGCGAAGGGGATCTAGGATGATGAAAAACGTGCTTGGGAAGCTATTCTCAAGGAATTACAAGGTGCCTCTAGCTCCAATTAAATGTTTCGTACTTTTTTGATTTTGCAAAGTTCATCATCGACACACCCTTTTTCCTTAATGTCAAAGGGGTAGAATATTGTGTGGATAAGGTTCTGTGTAGGGAGAAAATAATGTTGTGATGTTTGGTTTTGTATATCTGAAAGGGGGAGTTCACACAATTTTGGTTTTGGAGTGTGAGGACAATTTTTTTTTGGAGTTTCATTTTTGGCACATGTTGCCATCAATGACAAAGGGGGAGATTGTTGGAATAATGAATAATATTCCCTCTGGTGTGTTGTCATTGATGCCAACATTGTTTGGTAATAGTTTTCTATCTATCTGGTAAACAATGCCCATGTTATTTTAATCCGGTAATCTAGTCCAAAATTGTTCATGTTAGAAGATCAACCTATGTGGTTTTAATATGTTCTTAAGGACTATTAATTACATCTATGGACAAGTTTTTAGCAATTTTGGTTGAATGGGATGAAATATATAAATGATAGAAGTTTGACATATAGGTTTGTATATTCTTCTGGTCGACATGGATAAGTGGTGTGATGACACGCTTCGTGGATGTTAAAGTGATCTTTATTAGGTCCAGGGTGACCTAATTTATGTTCTACATGTTTTTTTCTAAGCACGAAAGAAGTTTTAGTTTGAGCTGACTAGCTATTTTGAATTGATTATGTATACACTCAGTTTGACTCACCTAATTAATGTATGTAGATGTAACATCGTATATATATGATTTTTTTTTTTAAGGAATGAGAAATAGATAGATAGAGATGTGTGTGTGTGTTTTTATGATATGCGAAAGACATAAGTAGTAAAGTGTGAAAGTGTGATATTGTGTGAAGTTATTGTGAACCTGCAAACCAATGCAGGATTTTGTTTTCTAGAGCTTAATTGGAACTGAACTCAACACATAAAAGGTGTATTTAATCAATTCATCCTTTTGGCAGTGAGCCACACTCATTTATGTAATCATTTCAGGTCATGAGCCTTTCAAGGATAGTGTGTCCTAGAAATGTGCCCTTGTAATATCTTATGATTGGTTATAATATATTGTGAGCTAATCCTCACCGTGGTTTTTCCCATTTTGGGTTTTCCACGTAAAAATCCTGGTGTTCATGTGTCATGTGATGCTATGATTCCTTTCATGTTTTTGTTTATAGTTGCAACTAGATATGTTTTAATTATTGAATGGCTAGCAGTTAAATGGTTTAGTAGAATACCGATTCACCACGAACACTAATGGACATTTAGGTGCATGTCATTAGCGAGTGTCACCACATGTCCCCATACATCAGGAAAAATGTGTTTAAATATGTTTTTATATCTTATCATGCCTCTAACATGCAATTTTGTAGGGATAATAGTTGCATCCATAGTGAAGATAGATAAATTATGAAAAACACACTTTTTATTGCCACATGCAATTTTCTATACCAATCCTTTCCATACACACAAATTGATATCTAAAAATGTCAAATTTTCTATAGTAATGGTTGATTTATCATTTCTTTTTTTTAGCTCAATTATAGTCTCCAAAACTCCACAAAGATACAAGCATCACATTATCTCAAGAAGTTTAAGAATCTTGAACAATCCAAATGGAAGATATTTGCTATGCTAAGTTCACTATACTTGCATGCATTGATTGAAGATAACCATGCATCATGATTCACAAAAATCACAGACCATGGCCAATATTATGACAGACATAATTTTGCAGGTTAAGTAGAACAAAGAATCAGTGACACTGTACTTGGACTCATATAGTGCATTAGTAAAAGCATATGACAAAAGCCATGTAACACCCCACTGCTTGAACCCCAAAGGACAACAAGAACTAACAATTGAAGCACAATATATTTTTTTTAAAGTAAAACCTTACATAAGATGTACATTAACATAGGATAAGAAACATCCCCATATGAAATCTCAGCATAGGGTTTTGTGTTGTCTGCGGTCATTGTTGGCCCCTCTTGCGTCATACTGCGTTGTTAGCACATGAAACTCCTCTTTTCCTATGTGTACAACCGCATTTAGTGTGGTTTTTGTGTTTTAATATGCCTTTAACTGGCTCTAACCTGACAGTTCATACTAGTGTTATCGGTTTGTTAGCTTTGCTCAATGGCTCCTCCTTCGAACAAATGTCCCCAAAAATTTGTTCTGAAAGTCTTTCACGAGGTAAGTGTTCTGATTCACCAGCTAATGTGGTTTTTCCCTTACCAAATTTTGATACTACTTGTCAATGGCTTGAGCAACACACCCTTGTTGGGTATTTTTTTGGGAGAACTCTCCCTGGAAGTGTGCTTAAAGAGTGGGTCAGCAAGGCTTGGGTCCCTCATGGGGTCCGCCTTGACATGGTCCAAAATTTAACCAAGGGTTTCTTTTTGTTCCACTTTTTGGAAGTAAATCATGTCCAGGCTATCTTAGCCCATGGTCCCTGGTATGTCTGGTCTTCTTTGTTAGTTTTCCAGGCATGGACCTGGGACTTTACTATCTCAGATGACACCAAGTTGCGGGTTCCGGTCTGGATTGAATTTCCTGGTTTACCCTTGCCTTGTGTGCCTTTTTTGAATCATACAGCTTCCTCATTAGGGAGGGTTATTTTCATTGAGCTAGATAGGTTCTTTCAGGCCTGACCCCAGAAAAGGGTTTGTGTGGAAGTGGACCTTTCCAAAAATTTGAGACTCCATTGATATCCAAATTGGAGCTCTCTGGCATACCCAGAAGGTCATATATTTTATTCTGCTCAACATGTGTTATAAGTGTCATTCTGCAAACCACAAGATCAAGGACTTCCCTTTGGCAGTGCCTCGTACACCTTCTCCACCACAAGATGCTGAAAAGCCTTGTCCAACAGATGCCTTTGCTACCAAACCTGATGCAAAATAGACTATGGTTACGAACTGAAAGAATAAGTCCACTGGTTTTGGGTCAGCCCCCAAGGCCTCCAAACTAGCGAAAGTTGTTTCAAACCCTTCAATGAAGGGGAAGGAAGCTCCTGTTGGAGTTGATTATGTTTCGTCGTAGCCTAGGCCATAGGCAATGCCTCAGCCTATTGCTATCATGTTAACACAACCAAATGTTTCTCCTCCCGTGATGAGTGCTCAAAGGCGGTCACGCAACCCTTCTCTTCCTAGGGAAGAAGGGGAATATGTTCAAGAAAAGTGGAGGTTTTCTTCTCCTTCCATCTAGATTGGGTCAGTTCCGCCATAATTTTTGTAGAATCGTTTCTCTTCTCTGAATGAAGAGGAACTGAGCCTCAAAAATATGGAGGAGTTTCATTCATTAATTTCCTCTCATGGAATGTTTGAGGTCTGACATACCTCTCCATAAAGTATTATGTCAGTGATACGTTGTGTAAGTATTCTGGTATTGAAGTTCTTTGTCTCCAAGAAGTTAATTTTTTTGGTTTTTTGCTTGTTGCGGCTTGTCGCTCTATTTGGCCAGCCAATAAAATGTTTTGTACTGCACATGATGCTGGGCATGGCGAAGCTGTCACCCTTTTTTCCCCATGGTGGCACTCTTGTGTGGTCAACCACGGGTCTGATCGTACTCATCGGCTCATCTGGATCCTTCTCAACATTGATAATTATTACTTTGGTATTATTAATGTCTATGCTTCTAATGATGTTGTGGAACATTCTTTGCATTGGCACTAGATTGTTTATTCATTGTCAATTGCTACTTAGTTACTGTGTGGGGATTTCAATATGGTTGAGATGGCATATGAAAAAGATGGCACTTTTCCATTCAGATGGATAGCTGGCGAAAGGGAGGTGTGGTTTTACATGCTCAATAAATTGGGACTCTTTGATCCCAATATTGGCTGCCGCCATTCTCATTCTCTCTAGCACACTTGGTGTAATTACAGAGCCAGTTCTTACAGAATATTTAAGCACCTTGATCATGCCATGATCTTGGCTTATATTTTTTCTCTTTTGACAACTCTTCTCTCCCAGTTAAGCCATTAGTGGATGTGACTTTTTCAAACCACTTCCCCATTTCTTTTCGCATTGAATGGGAGACTCGACAACCTCGCACGTGTAAAACTCATTTTTTTCTAAACACGTCTTTACTCTGACACAAGCCTACCTTGGCCCACATTTGTAGAGTATGGAATCTAGAGTGCAGGACAAATCATCATACAGGCTAGATTACTTGGTGGAATGATTTTATCACTTGCACGACTAGATTTCTGTGCATTTATGGGCGCCAGCTAGCTATCTTTTTTCGACGATCTTATGAGGCTACCGTCGCTGACCTCTGCTTAGCTACTGAGGCTTTGGAAGCCAACCCTTTTTCTCCATCATTGCAAGTTAGGGTGGTAGAATTAAGGCACAAAAAGCAAGTTGCAGACAATTATGCTACCAGAGATGCACAAATCAAAGCCCAGTTACATTGGTTAAAAGTTGGTGATCGTGCCTCCAAAGAGTTTTTTTTGGCTCTGCGTGCGAGACACTCATCCTCGGGCATTAAAAAATTAAAGATGGCGTTCAATTTCTTTCTGAGCCTCCTGACATTCTCCAGGCCTTTGTGCGTCATTATGAGCAGGTTTTCACTACACAGGAACCCACGCATGTGCGACAACAAGCCCTTCAAGATTGCCTTGTTGTGGTGCCAAATAGGCTTTCCTTAGCCCAAAAATTTTTTTGTGATCAATTGTTAACAATTGATGATCTCAAAGAGGTTTTCCATTCCATGGCTGATGACAAAGCCTCAAGGATTGATGGGTTCCCTTGTGAATTCTACAAGGCCCTACGAGACTGTATTGGGCAAGATCTGCATCATATTTACTTAGAGGCTTTTCATGCTAATTCTTTAAGTAACCTAATAAACAAAGGTAATATAAAATTCATACCTAAATTTTGTGACCTGGAAGACATTTGCAACTAGAGACCTATCATGCTTCTCAATCTCTCCTACAAGATCATTGCTAAGGCTTTGGCTCTGAAGGTCTGCCATCTTTTACCTCAGATTGTGCGCCCGGAGCAAACTAGGTTTATCAAATCCAGATTTATTCTGGATAATATTATTGTTATTTGGGAAGGCATGGAATGGGCCAGGCATTCAAACCAGAAAGCCATGTTTATCAAAATTGACTTTGTGAAGGCCTATGACCGTATTGAATGGCCTTTTATTCTTGCTATGCTTCAAGCTTTGGGTTTTTGGCCCAACTTTATTTAGATTGCTCGAATGCTCTTTGTGGATGCCTCTGCTTGTATCACCATTAATGGTTGTCAATCCTTTGACTTTGGACTCTTTCGTTCCATTCGGAAAGGGTGTCCGCTTGCCCCCTCTTTGTATGTGCTTGCTACTGAGGGATTTTTCTACCTTCTGGCCAACGTGATTTCCCAACAGCGTGTCAAGGGCATCTCTTTACCCAAATCTCAGGCTCAACTTGTTAATGGCCATTTTGTAGATGAATCTTTCCTCACTCTTCTGGAGGAAGAAGATACTATTGTTGCGGCCCTAGAGTGCCTTAACATCTTTTGTTTTTCTTCTAGTTCTACCATTCAATGGCACAAAATTTTGTGCTACAGACAGTCTATCTTGTCTTCTCCTCCTTGGTTGCAGCAGTATGGTTGGAAGTGGATTGGGCCAAGAGATATTTTTTGGTTTCTAGGCATTCCCTTTGCTTTCCAGGCATCCCCTGCTAAACTTTGGCAAGCTGTGCTCTCCAGAGTCGAGCAAAAACTTGCTTATTGGATTACCAAGCCCCTCTCTCTGGCAGGCAAATTTCAGGTGTGCTCCAAAGTTCTAGCGGCCACCCACGACTACTATTCTTTTTGTTGGGCCCCTTCCAAAGCTGCCTATGACAAGCTTGAAAAATTGCTTCAAGACTTTCTTTGGGCCTCCTCTATGTCTCACAGAGGGTTTCACCGTGTGGCTTGGGAATTTTTTTGCCTTCCCAAATATTTTGGAGGACTTGGGTTGCTTTCCACTCAATGGCAAGGGACTGCTTTATGTGTTAAATGGATTATTCGTGCCCTTACTAGGGACGAGGCCTGAAAAATTCTTCTTAGGCATGGTATTCAATTAGGCTTCCCTATCCATAGACCCACCTGAAAGGGGATTGGCTTTCAAACCCTTTTGGTCATGGAAGAACCAGTCCAAATTGTTGGGACTTTTGTGGCCAAAAGTATCTGACGAGCCTAGGAGGCTGTCAAACCCTAGCTCCGTTGGGTTGGCTCTGGTTTTCAAGATGGGCTTTCTCTCAACCAACAGAATATTTGGTGGTCACCTTTTTTTGCTTATAATGTTCATCTGTTGGCTAAGTTGCCTTGGCTTAAGGCGCTCATATTCCATAAGAAGGGTATCCATACCCTACAATAGTTATTTCATAGACCCACCATGCGTATCATGTAGTGGGAAGATTTGTGTGCCCAAAACAGGCTTCATAACTAGGACTGTGCTACTTATGATGGTCTGGTAAATGCTATTCCTACATAAATGTTTCATAAGGTTGGAATTTGTGGGACCAAACCTTGGTGGAAAGACTGGAAGTGGTATCCAGACACCCCTTTCAAGAATTACAAGCCTCAGCTTGGTTACAGGTGGTTGTCACCACACTTTCCTATGATTCAGAGTTTGAACCAGAGGTGGCTTCTTCAATCTCCCACTCATGTTTGGCGTAAAATATTTGTTGCCACTTGGTCTACAAGTGTTGAGCTAAAACTTGCCCACTTTTCTTGGTGTATTCTTTTCCAAGGCTTGCTTGTGGGTTCTCGGCTTGTTCACCTAGGGGTCCAAGACCCTTGTTGCCCTTTTTGTGGGAAAGCTAAGACTTTTAAGCATTTTTTCTGGTTTTGTCCCAGAGCTCGGCAGCTTTGGACTTGGATTCATGACTTTTTTCTACCCTTTAGGCCAAAGCCTTTCTCCTGGCATATGGTTCTGTTGGGAGATTCTCCCAGATTTCCTACAAAATTCACCCAACTTTGGCACACTTTCAGGGTGGAAATTCTCTTCAATATCTGCAAAGATAAAAATGCTTGCATTCTCAAATGGATATTAATGTATCTTTGTATGCTAAAGCTATTATTTGTTATAAGGTTCTTTTGCAGGTTCAGGTGCAAGCTAACAAGTTGCACTTGAAGTTGCTCACCTTCAAGTTTTGCTGGATCACTAGGGCAATGCCCCATGTACTATTGCTCGGGTCCCCTCTTCGCCCACCTCTTCCCATGTCCAGTCTCCCTCTTAGGGCCGACAACGGAGTGGTTCTGCGCATCCTCGCTCTCAACCTCCGCTTCGGTGGGATTCTCGCACTCCTCGGCGAATCCGCTCTCCTTCGTCACAGGCTAGCTAGGGGTGGCCTTCTGGCAGTGCTTCGATGAGTGATGGTGGTGGTTCCAGGTGGCCCTCTGATGACCCTCCTTCTTCTGGCTCTGGTTGGCCAGATACTGGTAAATGCTTTCCACGTCTGGCACTTGCAATCTTTCCCCGACGTGAGGATAAATATAAAGAGAAGGAAAAATATGTTGATGATGGTCGGGGTCCTACTCCTGACATCACTCCAGACCTTGTTGATGTATGGGGAAAGAACATGGATGAAAAAGACCCTCTTGGCTCTGTTGGCACTGCTTTGGTCACTTAATGGCTCTCTTCTTTTATGTTTTGTAATCTTGGACTCCGGGCTTGGCCCATGTGATCTTTTGCTTTTTCTGGGTGCTACCCATTTGACTCTTGGTGTGTGCCTTCTTACCACCCATCTTTTTTTGTGAATATGTATATGTATCTTAATTTAATATAGATAACTACCTATTCATAAAAAAGAAAAACATAAGATATATATTAACATAGTATAAATGAGATGTAGTTATACATATACAAGACTAACCATGTCCTCTGGGGTGCACGTGATGATATTACGAAATCCAAACCCATACCATATCGATAGCGAACGGATTCCAAGATTACATTATAAACCGTAATATAGAATACACTTACAATAATCATACATCCATTATAATCCATCACTAAGAAACATCCCCATATGAAATCTCAACATAAACAAGACTAACTTATTCCCAATAACCCTAAATATACTATCATCAAGTGAATTCAATGGAGTATATTTCCACAGATACATCACATCAAATAATGGCTACCATGAATCGTTAACAACATAAAATTACAAAGGTAACATAATACATTACATTTGTTTCATTACATTACATCATTCAAGAATTACATTAATACAGAAGTGTTTCCCAACATGAACGAGAATAATACAATGAGATAGAATAATACAACTAAAAAGATGAATATAAAGTATCAAGACTGTCTCCAACTCGGGTACAATCCTGGAGTCACCGCAAGTGGTACAAATCTGCACATCTCGATCCTCAGCTGGGGACCCAATGGGATGCATAGAATATTCCACCCGACCACGTGGACCTAAAGGCACACCCCCCATGCTAGGAGTTGACAAGAAAGACCCTCAACCAAAACAGTCAGGTGAACAAAGATAAACGAGACTCCACGACAAGAGCAACCACAAAACAAGCCAACATCTGCTTCTAGAGGAACAAAGGTAATAAGGGGAAAATAACAACAAGCATAAACGATTGCTAAAGGGTAGAGTGTCATCACATGGATCGACATGGGTTACCCAATGTGGATCTTCATAGGTTACCGGGCCCCGTCCTAGGTTACCTTGGAAACCTCAACCGATCTCCAACCCCCATTCTTACACATGTGGAATCAACTCACCTTTCATGAGGAAAAGGTAGTTGATTTTCCATTCCAGGCCTTCTCATCTCATCCCAAGCCTAAACAAGCACTTGGGCCATGAGAGAGGCATCCATTATCTTTTCTTAGTGTGAATTATTACCCACCCCCTAAAATTTATTATGTTATCACTTCATTACATCAACTTCCACACAAGTTACCCAGGACACCACTTAGGGTTCCGGCCCCTGTGGGAAGCCACTCTCCCTTACAACAACAAAATCCCATAAACACAAACGAGGTAAGCCAACTTGCACAAAATGTTGAAAACAAAAGAAAATACATCCAACGAGGCATGCACCATCTCACGCTAAAAACTTCATAATAAATCCACTTCCAAGTGCAAGGCTAAGCCCATAAAATCAAATTGAACAAAAGATCAATAGCTCATGAAGAACCAATATGAAAACCAATTATAGCAACATTTTCTTTCCCCTCCTCTGGAAGCCCAAAACAAAATATATGACTACCCAACCACTCACAAACGAAGGTAAGTCAAGTAATTCGGATTTCAATTAAACTCCAATATGAAATCGATGAATAAAATCCCCTCAAATCGAATAACCCACAAGGAAGATACATCAATGTGAAACCATCAAAAATCAACCCCTTAAATGCACGGATATAAACAATATATAGTAATCATAAAGAATAATAGACAGTTAATTAATTACGTTCTTATTCATTCGCTCATTAAAAAATTAAATAAACATATTTATAAATAACTCCATGCTTCATTTATTACGAGCAATGAGTAAACAATGTTATAAAATCACGTCTATTATAAAATTCAACTTGTAAATTAATCAAGAACAAGACCACATTCAAGGGATAATATATTTCATTATATAACTTCAAAAAAAAACATTCAACTACAAAACAATAAACATATCCCAACTCAAAAGCAATCATCCAAAATTATTGTCATACAAACATAAGTGTTCATAAATCTATACATATATCTATAAATAAAGAATAATAATTAATCAATGACTTTTTGTGTATACGCTCATTATGGAATCATATAAAGAAATTAAAGAAAACTATTTAAACACATTCTTTCCTTATCATGGCATAACCCAAGAACTATCCTTCAATTTTAGACAAACTACATATAATTCTTTCATTTATAATAATTTCCCCATTTACTTCTATATTGTTACTTTTATTTATCTAAATTAACAATCTCCATTTTCTAATCCAATTACTCTTTTATTTACTAAGCGTCACTTAATTCATCCATCTATGAAATAACAATTACTCTATGATCATCTAATCCAATGTCTTCAATTATCTTAATCGATTACACGTCTAATTCCTCCAAACCATACCTTTACTTCTATTTGAATAAACTAATGCACCTAGTTTATATATGATTAAATAATCCTTCCTAAAAACATTTCTCCCAAAAACTTTAACCCAAATATAATCTACCTATATACCTGCATGCATACCTTCACCTATTTGTATGCCCGAATGTAAAAATACCAATCTTGAAGAGACTAAAATATAACCAATGACAGTGAGCTTTGATTAATATCAAACACATATCTATATAATTCAAAACCTATATAAAGTTCTAAATGATATCGAATTCAATTCATTCAAAACAAATATCAAACAATGGATTCTATTTGAAAACAAATGCTCTTCTAAATTCACTAAATCTACCAATACAAAATTATTTAGTTTTATTTCTTTCTATCCTATAACCTACCAAAATCGCAAATGCCAATTAAGGATAAGGCGATGAAGATAAATATCTTCATTACCAAACATAAATACTGAGGTAAGAGAAACTGCAATCGAAATAAGAGGAAGAATTAACAATATAAACACAACTATTGAGATAAGTTAGAGAATACTCAACACCGAGATACCAGGCTACAGAGGAGGACGTAAGCTCAGAAGTCGAAGGAAATCACCAACTTCAATTCATACTATATATAATTTCCATTGATGACAAATGAAGATCTACGTGAATAGAGCATATGGAATGATTATAGAAGTCATTGAAGGACAAAAAGTAAGAAAGCACATAGGTTGAATCAAGGAAACTGCCTGGTATGAAAATAACAACGGCTTAGAATGTATACTCACAACACAAGGAAATTTTGAATACTAAATTACCTCTATCACGCTAGCTTTTGCAGGGTAGTTGCTTCTAATTACTTCCTTTGCTGACTGAAGGAACTCCTCACTACGCAAGGTTAAGCACGCAGATCTTGTACACTAAGCCCATAGCAGTTAGCACTTTGCATGATTTACATACATATTGCAAAGAAGACGTGAATACTGATTTAGGAAACTATAGCCAAGGCTGAAGATTAAATTTATGCTACACGAACATACAACAACCAGAATCATACATGCTAAACAAGTAATCTCACAACTAAGCACATGAACAACCATACCTCTATTATTTGATATTTTTTTCAAAATCACCTTGACTTGTATACCAAATTCCATTATCCCTGTTTTTGAATTATAGATGATATAACTGTCTTTGTCATACGCATGCAAATGGGTAATCTTCGACTAGAATCTCCGTCCTCCCTGAGATGCATCCCCTAGGTGATTATTTGAATAGAGTCACTCAATAAAATAAAACAAATGATCCCTTCTGAAAGAATTCCCCAAAAATCTAAAACTGTAATCTCATTTCAAAACTGTTTTTGTAGAGTAAAAAAAATTAAAATTTTCTTTCTGAGAACAAAGTTAACTGCTCCCACTTTTTTTTCCCAAAGTTGATCCATATTAAAACAAAGTTAGAGAGATTTTATTTTTTATGACAAAATCAAGCAACAATCTTGAATAATAAAACAAGTTTCCTGATTCCTTTCCAGTTTCGAGCCGTGCATGCACACACTTTTATCTTTTTCATCTTTTTTCTATTTTCTCATGCTTTAACACCAGTTTCAAAATCCTTCTCTTTTATTTAAAATCACATTATTTATCGTATTTAAGTAATTACCTTCAATGATAATAAATTGTCAACTATTGAAATATAATTTAAAATGGAGCTTTTCATTAAAACAAATTAATCTATTTATTAATAATAAACATTTTTTTTTAGGAAAAAGGCATAAAGCCTATATATAAAAATATTAATATATAAAAAGGATATTACAAAGAAAAATCTAGGTAACATCAACTGGCAGGAAAATGAACAAAATGCTATAAAGGCTACAAGCTAGTCCCCTTCATAGTGAATAGGGGAGGGAAATGCATATGTCAGTGATAATTTGTAATAAGATTTTATGTTGGTGTGGAGTCTGATCAATCTCCAAGTGGGAGATTGTTGGTATGTCGTGACTGATCATGCTATACTGTACACCTAGCATGTGTCCTCACTAGGTTCGGGGCTAGGTCGGGCCCCAAGCGGGGGTTTGGGGGTGGCAGCCCTCGAGAAAAAAAAAATCCCTTTTTTTCGCGTCGTTACCAAAAAAGGAAAAATCACTGAAAAAGAAAAAAAATGACTTTGTAAAACCCTAATTCTGGAAGCTTCTAAAAAGCTTGTTATAAGGGGTTGGGATGGGGATTACAGTATGTAGAAAAAAATGATTATTCGCAAGATTGTAATAAGTTTTGCACTGGATAATAAAATCATTGGATGGCTATGGTTTTGTGGATGTAGCCCGGATTGGATGAACCACGTTAAATTTTTTGTGTTGTCTTATTTCTGCTATAATTTTCTATGTGATTTATTTCTTTGTTTTATTGATCAAATTTTCATTTAACTGTAATATATTTGCTTATAACCCTAACAGATTTCTTACATTTCTACACAACTATCCAATGGCTATCCACCAAATCCCTCTCATAAAATGAAGTTTTTTGTTCCATTGCTTCCTCATGAACCCCAATCTTGTTTGATTTTTGAGTCTTCTCATCAAATTTTGCTATTGGAATCACTACAATTTTTTTCCCAAGTGAAGGAGGCTTTGAGAAGGCAGTCCCAAACTTGTTTTCTTTCTACTCTTTTGGAGGTGTGACATTCTTCACAGTAGATTTTGTTGAAGGAGCTGGTGATGATGCAACAGAGTTCTAGTCAAATGCATGGGACTTTGACAAGGCGTCTTTCCACCATGAAGCCTTTTTCTTTGTAGATTTACTTTTCATTTGACATGCTGCAACCACATGACCTATTTTGAAGCATTTCCTACACCGAAAGGGAAGTTGTTCATAGTCCAACAGTTGAGTCTAGGAATGATCAACAACTTTAAGAATCATATTAGTAGGAATTTCCTTCGAGAGATCCAATTGCACTAAGATTCGAGCAAAATTAGTGTGTGAAAAATCTATAGTTTTCTTATCTACAACCAAGAAGGAACCTAAAGAATTGCCAATAGACTTGAAGCAAGACTGAATCCAAAATTGAAGCAGAAGATTTGGAAGATGAACCCAAACCAGCATAATATTGAAAGATTCAGAAGAAGGGTTGAAGGTTGGATGCCAAGGTTTAAGAAAGAGGAAGTGTTGATTCCAAGACCAAACTAAACAATTTAATTTAATCATTTTTTACAAACCCTCTAATTTAATTTATTTAATTTAAGTTCCCAATAAACTAACTTACTCAAAATTCAAAGACGGCCAAAACAGAGGGGTGCACTATAAGCCATAACTTGCAGTAATCAATAAGGGAAAAGAAGACATACAAGAAGGATACCAAGTAGCACTATCAAACTTTTTTTATATCCTATCTCTCAATTAACACCTAAATGACAAATATTGGTATCATAACCATTACCCAATAATATTGTAAATGGAACCATTACTTGTACAAACGAATGAAAAAATATAGATTATTGTAAGACACATTGGTTGTAAATTACGGTGTGCATCGGTTATGCAAGAATAAAGGTTAAGAAGTCAATGAAAACCTTAGTGATCACCTTGATTGACCAAAAAAGAGTTGTTATTCTCCCTACAAGATTGCATGTCATAGACATGATAACATAAATAAATGCATAAAAACATACATAGAAACATACATAACATGATGGGATGTAGTGTGGGGCCCGCCAAGATGGGGGATAAAAGTGATGAAATTGACGAATGGGAGGAAACGTTACGGTAACGAAAACGAGGAGATAACGCCACCATTAGGTTGTGTTTCTTGCATTTTTCTAATAGTTAGCATTATGGGCAGGATTTTTACCATAAAACTCACCGCCCTAGTGGCTTGGGCGAGAAGCTATCCCTTTCTCTAGATTTTGTGCACCCACGTGCATTGGTGTAATAACTTCCATAGATTAAACTTATTTAAATATGCAAATTACACATCATCATGCATATAAAAATGACATGTATCCAATGTACAAGGAAAAATATTTGGAAGTATATTCAAGAATAAATAAAGTCTACAGTACATGTGTCAAATTACATGGCATAACATATGGGAACATTTCCCTTACAATAGACCACTTGGTTGATAGCAAGACTATACAATATACTGAAACTTGAACTTTCTTGACAGGATCCTTTCGACCTTTGAACTCCTTTGACCACTTCAAGGTTGAGAAAATTGTTGGAGCACATTTCCACCCTACCACAAAGTGAATCACTTCCCCAAAATTCTTCCTGAAAGAAGAATGCCCGACCTAACACAAGGAAAACTAGCAATGCCACTTTGAATAGGAGTAATGGAATGTGTGAAGCAAGTCATATCAACATTTAATCACATCATGATTAAACAATACATGGATTACACCAAAAATATCAACATACTTGATGCTCATGCACATACATAGTCAGTCATGAATGCTACATACCAATCCATCTTTAACGTTTCTTGGTCCATTATTAAAAGAAACAAGGTAAATCTTTGCTAGTATACATATGCTAACATGGTAACTTGTCTATATGCATGCAATATTTTCAATAATATATTCAAAAGTGCATATCAAGGAATGGTGTGGATCCAATGTAAAAACATGAAAGTATTGGCATCAAGTAATTAAAATGCATTATTAAATAAAGAAGGTATAGCTCATGTATGTATGTATATAGATATATATGGGTATATATATGAGTATACATTCTTAAGCAAAGAGATTTCATTTCCTCATTATCTCTTATCCGATTATCATGAGAAGACACACTTGATGATTATATGAACAAGCATTACCTATCATACATGGAAAAACATAAATACACATCCAATACATATAAGGTGTCATTCATAAACCTTATTCCTTTCTTCTTTACAATGAAATCAAGCAATCATTATTCGAATAAAGTAATAAATTGATAAAAATAAGTTATATTGCATGTATGTGTATATGCATAAATGGAGTATTTATGCATGTACACATATATAGCCTTCTAACTAAATATACATATGCGTATATGTTCTTTAACTATTTAGAATGATTTTACATGCATATCATTAAGTTCAAAGATAAAAATAACATTTACTTTCATCAAAAAACTTATTCTTGCATAATTTTCTCTATAACAACCTCTAGTTTCATATGAGAGTATAATGAATTATGTTAATGTTGTAGTCAGAGGACTCACTATTTCCATTCTAGACATCATTTGGAAGTCACAAAGTTGGTTTGAGCTTAATAATATGAATCGACATCAGGTTGGATTCGAGTTTAAAATAGAGTTTAAACATTTCCAATTTAGATTTCAATTCATTTTTATGATGAAATCATCACTTATCCTTATTCGTTCTAGTTATCCAAAGTGAATGTTATGATATGTTTCTTATCATGTCATTATTTGTTCCAAAATTTAAAACATCAAAAGGTAACTTGGGTTTGGTAAATGTTTGATACTTCCATTTTCAATATTATGTAATGATACTTTAGTTTTAGATAAGTGACGTTCTGTTTTGAAAATAAAGTATATATTTAAAGGTCATTCAAAATGATACATGTCATTTGGTTTACATTCTTTCTTCATACAAGAACTTACTATCAAGACTTATAATTCATCTAGTTTAAACATCATTTTAAAAGTTTAATATTGTAGTAGCAGTATTCTGGTCATCACCCTGTCCTATTTTAACCTTTTCAAAAACCCAAATTATCAAGTTTATAAAGACATGCAAGCATTCGTCTAGAACAATACACATGATATCATTCAAGCTTATACATATTTCATCTAAGGCATTCATTATTTATTACATCAAATGTTATGGATTAAAGTACAATTTTAATTTAAAGACTCTATACGAGTCGAGATGTCAGCACGATGATAGTGATTGCTCAACATCTTCACATCACATATAAACATGTTGGGTGACTATATATATATAAACATGTTTCTATAAACATTGTTTTATTTCTAAGAAATGATTGGTAATGGGGTGATGGAAATGCATCGACTGGCCAGCTATAACATCTTTCTTATACATAGAGGATATGGCTCTATTCTAAACAAAGCCTTATGATTCAACATCATGAACTCGTAGTATGAATCTTACAAGGTAAATTGAACTAGGAAATACATATATCTTCATGGAATGAAGGTAACGTTCCATGGTTCAACCAACCAAACCATAGTTCAATAAGCACAAAAGAATCAGTTTAACAGTCGGGTCTTTACCCAATTATCATAAGAGCTCAATTCTAAGAATCGCTCGACCTCAAGGCCACAGTTAGAATGGTTCTCATTTAGATGGAATAAAAGAGTCATTCTACTCTGTCCTTTTTCATTAAACATGGATTACCAAATTTTAAGCCAAAGACATATGGTGAGGAAACGATGATAATGTGGAAGTCGTGAGCACAATCCTCATAAGGTTCAACCTTAAGAAAAGTCTAATCATATATAGATCAATCCTGCTATAGTGATTAACAATTAACACATTAAAATATATAAGATAGTGGGATTCAACTAAGCCAATATTCACATATAAACTGATAGGGGTGTCTTAAAACAATCAATTCTTCCCTTCTTTTGCACATGCAATAACATGCAGGGGTTTCTATGACCCTGCTTCTTTCACATAGGGGCAGGTCAATCTAGGCATGGCAAGCCTAAGGGCCAACGCCCATGGGAATGGACTAAAACTTGGTATGACAACTAATGGAGATGACCCAATATGGGGAACCATTCCTTAATCGAATGCAAATCTCATAAACAAGGATATCAACCATGATACAGTTTTCTTTCAGAATGCAACCACAAATATCTATTGAGGAAACAAGATTTTCGAAAGAGAGAGAGAGCTTCAAAAATAAAATAGAAAGCTTTCATAAGCATACCTCAGCCTTTTTTCCTTGACCCAAATGTAGAGTACATAATCTCCCTTCAAATCATGCTTTCCTCTACGCCCATCTTTAGTGAATGGGTGATCGAGCTGAGTTCAAGAGTCTTGTGTAAACTCTAAGGTAACCCCTACTTCTTTGAACCATTCTCCTGGTATGCACGGGGTATATAGTATATGTACAGTTTTCAAAATTCTTCAAGGATAAGGCATGGATCAAAGTTGCATACACAATATGCAACTTGGGTAAATAATAATGAAAAATATATAAAATGGTTGTCAAAGTTTCTCCTTGCAATGATTCTCAAGAGGAAACATAAATAGAATATGTAACGTTTACAACACAGCTTGCATGCATGTCATTGCATTCATACTAATTATCATTTTTTTCTTTAGCTCCACAGTTGAGGGGGGAGGCATAACCTCCAATCTTTCTTTATTCTATCTTTATCAAAATTGATTAATGACCATTATTCGAGCTTTCCAACAATTCATTATCAAGAGAATTATTTTATATTCTAAATATAATAAGGTAATAAAATTTATTTCCCAATTTTCCTAATGATTAAAAAAAACACGAAGTGATGATTGGAGGGCTGAGTGAGTAAGACATACGTTCTAAATTTTAATAAGTTTTTTTTTTAGAACATGTGTTTAAATATGATAATGCACAAAATAATTGTAGGTTGGAAAACACTTTGTGTTATGAGTTATTTCATTCTGAATGCTCAAACCTAAAGGGTGGAGAGCACGGGGAGAAGTTGCAGGTGGGAGATATATAAAACTAACCAAATTCACCTGAGGGGTGACTAACCAATTGGTTTGTTATGTGTAGGTTTTACAACAATATGTTGGTTGTAGGTTTAATAACACCGAGTATTTTTCAACTTGTAATTTTACAAAATAGTATGAATGTAATCAAAACCTTTTCTAATTAACACAGTAACAATCCAATTGGTTTATCACCCCTCAACTCAATTTGGTTAGACACCCAGTGTTTTTCAACACACAATTATATATAGACAATATGAATGTAATGAAAACCTTTTATTTTGTACACTATAAGAATGTAATGAAGTTCAACTTCAAAATTTATAACAACTCTTAGTTATAATAAATAATGCATTTCAATTTCTTCATATGATTGGAACATAGAAAGTATGATAGATAAAAATATAGTTGTGGGTTAGAATAGTGTTCTATAATCTTTTTAGGTTGTAGCTTGAAATGTATATGCATCATTCACATTTCAAAAATTGAGGCATCAGGTACTAGAATGCATGGAATGAAAAAGGAATCTACTTTGAAAACACTTGAAAAGAAGCAAACCAAAGTGAATGAGATAGATAAAAGATAATGTACTGACTAAAGAGATTATCCATGCTCTTGAGAATTTGAGGAAGGTGCCTGTGCAATATGCACAATGGGAAAATGGCAATACATAACTCGAGCAACAGGTACTAGAAAGTATGTAATGAAAAAGGAATATGCTATAAAAACACTTGAAAAGAAGCAGACCAAAGTGAATGAGATAGATAATGTATTGACTAAAGAGATTGTTCCTGCTCTTGAGAAGTTGAGGAAGGAGTGTGTAGTATGTCAATGGGAAAATGGCAATGCAAAACTAGAGTAACATGTACTAGAATGCATGAAATGAAAAAGGAATTTTCTCTAAAAACACTTGAAAATAAGTAGACCAAAGTGAATGCGATAGATAACACATTGAATAAAGAGATTGTTCCTACTCTTGAGAAGCTGAGGAAGGTGCATGTGTAGTATGTGCCATGAGCAAATGGAAATGAAAAAGTGGATAAAATAAAGAGGTTTTGTATTGCACATGAATTTGTGTAGTCAAAGAAAGTGAGAGATGATGCTATAAGTACATTTGAACAAATAAATTCAAAGATTCTTGAACATAAGAATTCCACGGAACACATAGAATTGGAAATACATGAAAAGAAGGCAATATCAAATGTCAGTACAAAAAAGGGAATTAGTTGGGTGGAGACATGAAATTCTTATGTGAAAAGGTAGACAAGTTTTGTAAACAACTTATTAAAATGAAACATCTTCATTCTCTAATCAAAAAGACATTCTCAAATATGAGCAAAAAGTGACTATAAAGCTACATAAAAGTGTTGAATACATTGAAAACTCTATCCAAGAAATGGATGGTGTTGTCCTAAGGGTTGATGAGGGAGCAACTGCTCCAAAGCTTAAAGTAAAAGATATGAAAAAGAAGTTAGAAGATCATGAAAAAGAATACTAGGGGTGTTAATAGGTAAGAGCAATGAGGACGAGGAAAAGTATGTGGATGGTCAAATTATAAATGCAAAATCAATAATTGGTAGAGTTGAAATTGAAGCAAAACAAGTGAAGACTACAATTAACCACTTAGAAAAGAAAATTAGAAGATAACAATAATATTTTATCATCAAAAGAAAAGGAGGTTAATTAATGTTGTTGAAGGAGAGCTGCAATCTAAAAGAGATGAAGTTGAGAAAATAAAGACAACAATGGAAGGCGTTGCTTATGAAGGAGGGCACATGGAGAGATTAGAAAATGATCATTTACAAGAATCTCAAGGAGTTCAAAAGTTGAAGGCTGATATCATGCACCTCAAGGGTCATTTAGTAAATGTTCAACTTACCAATAATGATCCTGTAAGGCATATTCAAAGATCAAAAGTGAAACATGTTGTTGTACAACTTATAAAATTTCAAATTACATGAATGGTAAATATTGAAGGTGCCTTTCATTACACTCGTGTTGTGTAAATAACAAAAGGTTTTAATTACATTAATACTATCTTGCAAAATTGTAGGTTGTAAAACACCGGGTGTTATAAAACTTACAACCCACATAATGTTGTAAAACCCTCTACATGTAACAACCCATTTGGTTATTCACCCCTCTTCTCAAATAGGTTAGAATGTATGAAATGAAAAAGTAACTAGTTGTAAAAACACTTAAAAAGAAGCAAACCAAAGTGAATGAGATAGTTAATGTATTGACTGAAGAGACTATTCCTACTCTTGAGAAGTTGAGGAAGGTATGTGTGCAATATGTGTAATGGGAAAATGGCAATGCGGAAGTGGATAAAACTCAAGAGATTTTGTATTGCACATGAATTTGTGTAGACAAAGAAAGTGAGAGATGATGTTATAAGTGTAGTTGACCAAATGAATTCAAGGATTCTTGAACTTAAGAATTCCATGGAACAAATACAAGTAGAAATAGATGGTAAAGAAAAAGAAATATCAGATGTAAGTGCAAAAAAGAGAATCAATTGGGTGGAGACATGAAAGTCTTATTTGAAAAGGTAGATAAGTTTTGTAAAGAACATGTTCAAGAAACATCTGCATTCTCTAATCATAAAGACACTCTTAAAGCTAAGCAAAAAGTAGTTGCAAAGCAACATAAAAGTATTCAAGACATTCATAACTTTATCCAATTTGGTATTTGTGTGGAGGGACTTACAACAGTATGTGGGTTGCAAGTTTCATAACACCTAGTGCTATCTAACATGTAATTAGACAACACACTAACTCATTTGACTGCAAAATCCGATGAAAATGTCCGACGAAATATGTATAATTTGATGTATCGTCGGGTGCTTGTAAAATTTGATGTGTAATTTTCAATTTTTTGAAAGTTTATCCCTGACGTTCATCGAAATTTTGACGAACCTGGGTTTCGTCAAAATGTCGACTATCAGTTTCATCAAAATTTTGACAAACATGAAAAATAGAAAAAAATAAAGTTGTGGCTGACATAAAGAAAAGTGAGTTCATGCCTGATTTATTGCAACAGTGTATTTCTCTACTTGAGACAGTTTTTGGAGAACTAAGGACGATTTTCTTGGGAAAAATCAGAAAAAAATTCAAGAAGATATCGCCAAGTTGAGGGTAGTCATTGTCTTTTTGCAGAATTCAATTGTGAAGTCAGATTTGTAGTTCCAAGTTTGAAAATCATATTTTAAAAAAACATCTCATTAGATTTCATTTTTAGAGGTTTAGGGTTTTGAGAATTTCATGTCCAGATTTTGTTGTGTGGAATCACCATAATATCACAACCAAGGAACAAATTCTTGTGACTGTAATTATGTGATCCATAACTCTATTGGTCATGTGGCACAGTTGTGCTATAACAAATACAAGATGCATTCATGTGTGACTCAAGTTTAATGTGGCTATGTTGTGATAGAAATGGAGGAACTCATATAATGTAGTTAATTCAAGTTCTATAATGTAGTTGTCAATCATCATTGGGTGCATTCAAGTTGTCTCAAGTTTAATAGGTTAGGATGTAATTATAGCATGATCAAAGAGTGATTACCTCTTGCTGCAATAAAGAGCCTATAACTCCGGTTGATATGCAGAGTGGTTGTATTATATCAATTATGTAGTGTGCATTAAAGCACAACCCATGTTTAATGGGCTATTCTAGAGAGTAATCAATATTTTCTAAACCTTATGAATGTTACTTAAAAGTGTATAGCTTAAACTACAAACCAAGTTTGTTAAATACTTGAATGCAATCTTGGTTTACCACAAACTATAATAATGTGATCTGCTAATAACCAATATGGAAAGTATTAAAGCAAGACCCATGATATATAGGATACATTTCCCTGATCAGGTTTACATACCTTAATGATCAAACACAAGCTTCCCACACACTCTAGGATACAATCCAAAATCATACCACAACTTTGTCAAGACAACTAATTTTCTAACCAAAGATTTAAGGTTGTTTTTTAATACCAATAGAAGCATTGGTAAGAGCATGATTAGGGTACAAACCCTAGGCCTCCGTAGAAATATAAACAATAACTATCGTGGATTAGTGAGGTTGCAATACTAGAAAGATTGAGACATTGTAGGTAATAACAAAATCTTGCAATCAAAAGATTGTAGCCAATAACAAGCACACTATGTAGCTTAGTGACATCTGTAAATGCAATCTACGATAAGAAGAATGACAGTCACTTGAGATGTGACAGTCAAAAAGAGGTTGAGCAGTGACAAGATAATAAAGCTCAAACCTTGCATAGTAAAGTGGAGATTTTAACAGTGAGTTTCCTTACCCCCTTGCTGACCTTAAGGTTTTTCAAATTCTTTTGGTAGTGTTAAACAAGGAAAATGCAATCAGAATAGCGCTCAAATGATATGAGTATTAAATCATAGGTTCAATGTTTCTTCTTGGCCATTAATGTATAATGGAGGTAGTGGATTGCATTTTTGAGCAGTGTTTTGAGACTCATCAAAGATGGGAGAATAGGGAATAATACCTTGTGGACTGTGAAGTAGTGTCAATGAGGTTGAAGGATCTTAGAACTACAATGCATGAGCAATGGTCCCTATAGTAAATTAAGTCTATAGAACATAGTTTAGGTCTCTTTGAAAATCTTCAGTAGTGAGTGAGTTGTTTGATTGGGTGAGGTGCAATACCAATCTTAAAGGAAGTTAGCAAAGCTGATGAAATGTGCCAGAAAAATAAATCCTTACAACAAACAATTCACAATGTTATCTTACGCAAGCTGCCTTGTGAGTTTGAAGACGAAAAATCTCATTGTATCTTCATAATGAAAGATGTGACCTTAATGGTCAATCACTGGCAACCATTATTTTAAAACATGCTATTGTGCTTATGGAGGCAACATTTTAAGCAAGGCAGTGACTGGTGGTTTGGAATAATGGCAGGTATGAAAGACTTCCTTTATATGCATACTATTCAGTCTAGCTTAAGACACCATTCTTAGAAGTGGTTGAAGGTGGATTATGGAACTCAAGGGTTACCATGAAAAGGATTAAAGCAGAGACTGAGATCTATTTAAAAGCCACAGTCATGAAGATATTAAAGATGACACATGCAAAACCCTAGTAGTTGAAGTAATGAATATAGTGCCAAAGAGAATAGTGTGTTGGGGCAGATTTAGGAAATATCCACATTATCTAATTATAGGGAAATACATCATTTATTTATTTTTTTAATTAAAATAAATCATTCTAAACCCTAAATAGGATACATTGATACTTCAAAAGCCTCTGAAGGAATTTGAGATTATTCAAATATATTTCAAGTAAATACCTAGATTACAAATAGTAGCGGGAACAATGTAAGATTTGTTGGGTAGAGCAGGAATGAGATAAGCAGCAATGAATCCTATGCCTCCTTTCACGCACATCTCCTCACCGTTCTCTGTTATTTTTTACGGAAACACTTCTCCATTTTCACGGTCTATGCTTGAAAATATTTTTTTGACGAAGGTTTTAGAGTATGTTTATTAAAATGAAAACTCCATTCTGGTGGGCTACACCTAAAAATAAGATTTTGACAAAAATTTTAGGGTATGTTTATTAAAGTTTTAGAGTATTTTGGCAGGCTATATTCTTGATTTCTTAAATGATTTATTCAAATGGATTGTGACTAAATAAATGACTAACTGTTTAGTCATTTTTATTTATGTGACTAAATATTTTTTAATCAACGACCAAACTAGTAATTTATTTACTCATTTATAGCTGAATTACCAAAAATGAGTAAAATTTAGTCATTTTTAGTTGTTTTGAATAAAAAATTTAGTCACTTAGTCATTTATTTTCCAAATTCTACTAGTGTGTGCTTCATTGTGCAATTAGGGTTCTCTCAATGTTGAGGGCCCTAGTGATAAGCTCGTCATAAGAAGTGACAAATTGGATCTTTAACTAAAAGGATATATCTGTATTGACATTAGCAATGATGATTCCAACTTGTTGCTCCTTAGGAATGGGTCACTTGCTCTTACTAGCTCGCTACTTCCATTGTTGTAGGAAGTTTGCGATCAAGTTCAATATTCTGATTTTGGGAGTCTTAATGACTTGGAAGTCATAGTAAAATCAATTTAATAATTTAGAATTAGCATTTAAGTATTTTTAGAATTGAGCTAATGTAGAACTATCTCTCACACACAGGGTGGTTGCATGCCAAATTTTTTTAGTGTAAAATATCGGAATTATTAGATTATATTACCTGTCTATGAATAAAAATTATTGGAGTGTGAGTTTGATATTTTTTAAAGATCGAAATAGTCAAGCTTGGCAAAGAAAAATCATGTCAGATAATATTAGTCCAGAACAAAATAAAGAGACACTTGATAGATTGTGGGCTAGATTGAAAAGAAAGGGTGATGGGAAATGTTATTGTCCTTGCAATAATTGCAAGGGCTTAAAGATGAGACAGCTTTTAATCACAACAGCTGAGAAACATTGTAGGTAACATGGTCACGTTGAAGGGGGGCATGATTATCAGCCATTGTTAAGTTGTTCATTATATGTGTTTATATTAATTGAATTTGTAAATGTTTATATCATTTTAACATTTTATATATATATAATCACTTGATCATAATCATGGTTTATTTGTGTCAATCATTATTATAAAGGTTGGGCACCCTAGGGAAGATGATATGGATATCACGGCCCTGGATATGGTTTGCAAAGAGGCATACGAACATGGAGCTATGAATATCAAAGATGAAGTTAATGATCCTATGGAAGAAGATGATCATGCGCCAAAAACCACAGGTGATTGAAGATGATGAATGCAATTTGATGATCCGCGGCCTGTTGTTGTGGGCTGATCATGGTGATCAAGATTATTTGATGATGTTCATGATTTTGTACTTGAGAGGCATACAGGCCCCTTTATGAACCTGACAACTCTATTATTCATTTGACATTTGTTGAACTTGAAGGTTATGAATAGTTTATCAAACATAGCAATCTCACGGATGTTAAAGTAGGTCGTATATGTCATCTTTTTTCATCTATTTTAATTGTTGTTAGTTCATCACTAGTAAATAAAGGATGAAATATGTACCATTAATATTCTATATATTAACAAATTATTTTTTGTTGTAGATTGATTGGTGATTTTTTGTTACCACCATCAAATATTTTACCTCACTCATACCAATATTTATCTAGCATTATGAAAGATATCAGAATGGAGTATCAAGCAATACCATGTCCCAATGATCATATATATCATAAACAATGGGAATTTTGCAACGGAATGCCCAAATGCCATATCATTAGATATCCGACAGTCATTAATAAAAGGTGTCACAGGGTTCTTTGTTATTCTCATTATTCCACGTGTCTTGATTATTTAGAGTGCGAAATCTTAGGCGCAATTGTGGTTACTGCTGCGAGAATAGAGTAGATGGCATTCTTGATTACTACGGATGGTTACATGTTTAAGACATGGAGGAAAATGGCAACACTGGCGAGACCTACGTGTCTCAAGCTTTCATTGGGAAGTGAATGATTGTCAATCCATTTAGAGCTGAGATCCTATTTAGTCAATGTGGCCTCTTGCACCAACAATAACATTCCTCCATGGATGTCCGATAAAGAGGGAGCACATAATGTTGTCAATGATTGTTCCAGGTATTTGTTTACATCAATTTTCTTTAACGTAGTAGCATCTCATTTGTCTTATTTGTTGCATAATGACTTATATTTTTTTCGTTCAATAATCATGTACATTAATTTATATATGTTGCAATAAAATGGTTATAATGATTATGTAATGTTTATGTTCATTCAACTAGGTAAGTACCAAGTTAAAGATATGAATGTATATATCGAGTCTTTTATCGACGAGTTAGTAAACTTATGGAATGGTGTCACTATGTATGACGTCTCTAGACCAATAGAACAAAGACAATTTCAATTCCATGCAATGCTTATATGGACAATTCATGATGCCCCAAGGCTAACACATTTTTGTGGTATGTTATAACGTCCAACTGCACTTTAACAATACTTAATTTGATGAAGTAGATATGATGCATGTTTTTAAAATAATATATTTATTATATATAATTATAAAAATTGACATATTTAATCCAATTATATATGATCTTGCAGGTCTTCAAATAAAGGAAAAATTTGCATGTCCAATTTGTGGTCCAAAGATGAAATCTCGTCATTCAACAAATTTAGAAAAGCAGGTGTTTGATGAATATAAGCACTTCCTCCATATAAATCCTAAGTATCGAACTACTGAAAAACATCTTTTCAATGGGAAAGAGGAGACTACATAAAAACCACGAAGATTGACACCTCGCCTATGGAATTTGGAATATAATAGAATTAATCGTCAAGGTTATACATCGGATCAAATTGTTTATCTATCATATATGATATGTTTTGAATTTATATTTTTATATTGTGTTGTGTTTACTCATGTTGTAATTGACAATGATTATCGTTGTTAATTTGTTTAACTTATATGCTTCATGAAGGTCGTCAAGGCATTAATGGCTGGCTTCCACAGGGACTGAAAAGTTATCCCAAACAATTTAGTAGGTTGCCCTACTATGAGCAGTAAAATTGTGCATTTTTTTGATACAATACATGCTCGGAAAGAGCTCTTGAGAAGCGTTATGAAAATATTGGATGGAGGCATGACAAAAGAAAAATTCAACTAAATTTGTGTGACATTAGAAATAGTAATATAATGAAAATGTTATTCAATTAAATAGCGATGGAGAATAAATTAATATAATTAACGCCTAATATTTATCAACAAACATCAAGCAATATATAAAAAATTCATCTGAAAATTCAATTTCCAGGGAATTACTACGAACATAAACAATATAATAAAAGAAAAGGTGAATTTAGGTCAGGATGAAAACACATGATTGGCATACTTTCATTAAGGTAATTATTCTGGTATATTATATACACTTGTATAATGCATGTACTTTTTAGTGTATTGTGTTTACTACTTTTGAAAAAATAATGAAAAGATCATTTTATAATTGTTGCAGTACGTTCTACCTCTATCTCTCCCAAAAAATTTTGACAACAATGTCAAGCAAAATATATATGATCTTGGAAAATACATGAGGTAAGTAGCGAGATGTTCAATTCGTTGTATACATCTTATAATTTCTATTTGTTTTACTTGTTATGTAATATACTATATTTTTTTTTTAAATCTCATTAATATATTTGCGCTTTGAATCACTTGTAGATGGTTGTCATCTAAAGAAATCCATAAAGAAGATATAATTATTAGAAGAGAAAAATTCTTCGTCTATGTGTGAAATGCAAAAGTGTCTACCTTCGACATTTTTCAATGCACAAGAACACTACCTCATACACCAAGTTGAGGAGATTGAATTGTGTGGACCTATACACACAAGGTCAATGTGGATGGTTGAGGCACTTGAAATTTTTGAAGGCTTTGGTTAGACAAAGAGCACATCCTGAGGGTTCTATGGTGGAGGGATATATGGTATACCAGACCATGGTGTACATTAGTGAATATCTTCCTAAGTTTGCAGCAAAGATCCATGTAGATCGCATTTGGGATCCCAACTCCATTAACAAATTGGAAGGGGAGTACCTATTGGGGAAAGGTAGATTGAGGAAAGTGAGAGGTAATTATAAGATGATCATGGAGATTAATTGGAATGCATTTTACATATGGTTTTTTATGTATGTAACTTGTTAATTTTAATCTTCAATATACATCGGTATAAATTAAGAGTCATTATCTTATTGGTATTTAACTAGTATATACGTTTGCAATTTTATTTTATTTTTATCTGATTGAGTCAAGAGTGGGATGCTACATTTGTACATATATGATCTGATTGGATAGCGATATGGTTGAGCAGTATCTGAAAAGCTTAATGTTGTCAATTTAACATGGGAAGGTGTGGCTTCATTAGTTAAAGAAGCTCATCGTAAAGGAGATTTCAATGTTACACAAAGGGAAATTGATTTAGCAAATGGTTTAAGAGATAAACAGGTACGTATAAATATATTAATCACCCATATTATTTAATTATTTTCAATTATATTGATGTATATATATGTTGAGATTGTTTTCTTTACATACATTCGGCCAAGAATAAATATGTTTATCAACTAACGATATTGCAATAATTTTTACATGTTTGATATATTACAAGTGAAACACCACAAGGCTATGTGCTGTAATGGTCATAAATTTTGAATTAAAATATTGGATGACATGAAGAAAACTTGTGATTCTCATATAACTGCAATTTTTCAGGTGACTAATGTTTCATCTAGAAGCGACATACATCCAAAAGTCTCAGAAAATTGATACTATGGGATTTTGGATGATATACTTGAGTGTGACTTTAAGTCCTTCAGATTAATTTTGTTCGTCTTCCTATGGTATAGGCTACGATTGAATAAAAATGATCCTGAGAGAAAACTGTTATTGAACATGATAATGGATTTACCATGGTTAATACAAGGTTGATCGAGCGAGCTGGAAATGAGCCCTATGTTCTTCCAAGCCAATGTGACCAAGTATTTTACTTAGAGGTTCTAGGTAAACCGGGTTGGTCATTTGTTGTTAGACATGATCCAAGAGGAAGGCCGATAAAGTATAATGTGGTGGAAGAAGATACCGAAGAATTAGAAGATTATATAGATGATGATCAAGATTAACAGTTAGTTGATGATGTACCTGGCGAAGATGTCAAAGAGGAGGAACTAGATCACGATGATGTAGGAGTTAATGTTCATGAAGATGATATATGTGTGGATGATAACATTATCGAAACTAATATCAATGACAATGATGATGATATGACCAATCTTTACAATGTTGAATTTGGATCGAATGTTATAGACAAAGAGTTGGATGAAGAAGAAGATCAATGATATTGAAATGTATAAGTTATATGATTGTATTATCTATTTGATATTAATTTCTTGATAGAATTATATTTGACTTATGTGGTTACATAATTAATTCATGATGTTTTTAATTTTTATGCCATTACATAATTAATTTAATGATGTACTTTTTAATGTTTGAAAGGTCAAAAAATTAAAACATCTAAATAGTGATGTTAACAACCTTGAAACTAGTGTGTTTTATGTTTCATGTGATCATAAAAGATTAAAAATTTAGTTGTAGAGGTGGTTGTTCAGTGGTTGATGTGTAAAGGCCTTTAAAAGGCATAAAGTGATCATTGTAATGGTTGTTGATGGTTGAGGATTTAAAATACAACCTCTTCACATTCAAAAATATGTGATTTTCTTCAAAATTTATGTATTTTTCTTGTTATGCAACACTATACAGTCACATGCAACCATATTTTGATGTGAAATCAATTCCATGTCATGAAGATATGTGTTAGCTTTAATTTTAATATGATTTTAGGGCTTAAGGCATTGATTTGAGTTAGAAAGCTTCATTTTTTTGCATACAGCCCAGTTACCCTATTTTTGAGGGTTTTATAGTCCAAACATGATATAAAGGGGATCTTACCTTTTGCCAATTCTTTGTATCTTGTGTAGATACCCATGGCTATTATTGTAATTGTAGGATGCATGAATAAGGTGTAGGATGAGAAATAAGAAGGTATAGTTGTTGTCCTCAAAATTTTGTGAAGAAAAACATGTAAATGAGAGGGTTCAAGCCCTAAGTTCAACAAACTGTATATACGATTTGA
>VDFB02215887.1:0-11547 GCA_007258455.2 Sequoia sempervirens
TAGTGTTTTAGCCTTAGACACTAATGTGTATATGTATCATCTGACAAACAGGACAAATGGACAAATTAATTTTTACTCTCTAATGGTTGTATGTTCTACACAGGCGGAGTCTACTGGTGCTACAAATGAGTCTATATTGAAAATAGCCCTGGATCATGGAAAAGCAGCCGGAATAATCAAGCCTCATGATCGTATAGTTGTTTTCCAAAAAGTAGGTGACTCATCGGTTGTAAAGATAATTGAGCTTGAAGAGTAATTTTCAAAAAGTATGTGACACGTTTTCAAAAAGTATGTGACACGTCAGTTGTAAAGATAGTTGAGCTCAAAGAGTTATTTGGACAAAGACAATGACTGTGAAATTTTTCGTGTCTACCACGGGAAATATGGGAAATAGTTTGCATTCAATTTTGCAGAATACTTGGTCTTATTTGTGGGCTGTCTTAAACATTAATTTTTTTACTGAATTTTAATAATTGATACAATGAATCCAACAACAAACTTGGATTCAGAGTTTTTATAATCCCAATTCTATATTATACCCCCTTCAGTAGAGTTTTCCATGCCTGCAAGTTATTTACATTTTAAATTTTTTTGAAATGATTTATCTAGAAACAAACCTTCTACAGACTTTTATGTAATTGCATAATGCTTGAGATGATCTGTTTTACTTTCGTGTTGTCCTCCAAATTATCTGGTGCACCTATGAAGAGTTTCGGAAAAAAATTAGAAGTGGGTTGTTGGCAGCTTCATGTAACTGCATATATGCTGTGGACAAATCATGACAAATCACGTCTAAGTGTGGAAAACTTGTTGCAAGTTGAAATTTCTCTTTACAAGGACATGTCTTGTGTTAAATTTCCATTTATCTATAAATTTCTGATGACTACTTAGTATGTTTAAATGCACATTAATCAGATATTTTTTCCTCTCTTTCAAATTGAAGGTCTTTCATTTTGGTGTTCAATTTTTTTAGTTACATTCCTTTTGGGAACCACACGTTCTAGGTCATTGGCATGTAAATTGAGGCTAGACATATAATTTAAATAATCAACATGCATGTGTTCAGGGGCTGCGCGTTGATTGTAAATTTGGACCATTTTTTATTAGTCTATAGATTTGATGGTAGAGATTATGTTGGTTTTTTTCTTGTCTTATAAGGTAACCCCTTTTTATGGGGGCATTGTATTATGACTGTGTATGGTATTGTATTGTGTGGAGACTATATGAGAGCGAAGATGAAGTTATATCAGATGTGCTGTAGGTTGTATTCCTTCATTTTGCTAGATGAAATAAAGGAAGGACTGGTTGCTTATCCATGGATGTAGTCCATATTGATGTAGTCCATATTGGGTGAACCACGCATATTTGTGTTTTTGTGTTAATTTTATATTTATTTCAACATTATTTTTTATTGTATATTGCTCTGAGATTCTATTCTTAACATATGCAACTCACATCCAACTCCAAAGAACTTAGATTGTAAATGAGATTGGCATTGTTATAGCGGTTCCAATACGATTGAACCTCATCCCCCCATTAAATATCTTCCCAAGGTGGGAATATCAATGGATGAAGTAGTCCAACAGATAAGTGAAATCAAATAAAGTACTACCATCTTTTGGAGAATCTTACTTTGAATGTGTGGAGTAAGAAACTCTAAAATAGAAAAGAAGCAAGCTAAATAAGATGATAAACTAATGAAGCCAACCATAAACATTAAGAATGGTCATAGAATTGGAATATCTCTCAATGCATATCACTATGTCCCCAAATATACATCTTAAAATATACATCCAAAAATAATTGATAGATGATCATCAAGAAAAATAATGAGAATGGAAATAATTATGATAACAATGGATAACCCAACATTTCTTTATGCCAAAGCAAACAAATAATGAAACAAATGAAAAATCCTTCCATGGGTGCCTTAATCACAAATTTCCTTCGCAAGGAAAGAAAGCGTGACCCATGATGATTATAATTAGATAATTTACAAAGCCATAAAGAAGTGTGTCCACTTTAAACACAAGATCTCAAATAGTTAAATAATTTCTTCTTTAGACATGAATTCTAGTGAAATAACAAAACAAGTATTATACAAACATGTTTCCTCAAACAACGATATGAAGTAAATCCTTTAAAAAAATATGAAGTCCACCAAAAGAATGAGGCAAATACTCTATAAAAAATGTGAACTCCAAACATCTCCAAAATCAATTCTTAGAATAAAAATGAACTATCAATATACCGCTATTAACTAACTTGAGACTCTAAAGTCTCCTATCCAAGAATGGCAGTGAGCCCGTTATTGATGATAATGAATCTTTGTCATGTACAAGTTTGATTTTTTCCATCTTCCAAATCAAGCACATGATTTGGGCATAAAAGATGATTGTCATCCCTTAGCATTGGGAGTCTCTAATGCCAAAGCATCCATATTTGTAGTAATAAAGAGTGCATCAAATATCCTAGTATCTCTAGGAACATCCCCATTTATTTTAAATGGCTCTATAGGAAAACTAGAAAGACTCTTAAAAGCAAAGTCTATATGTCTACTCAACATGTGTATCAACCATGTGATAAAATAAGAGGGTTACAACATAATAGTGTCACTTTTTGGGATATTGAGGCCCACAATCTCTACATTTTTCAATTATAATAAATTGTCAAATAATTTAAGGATAATGTAAATTAATTGTTTGTGATTTTTATTTATTTTTATTATGTAGATTTGATTTATAACTTGCTGATTTTTATTTTTTTTAAAATTCTATCATATTTGGTTAGTTTTCAATAAAGTTTTTATTATATTTATATTATTTTTAAGTAGCATTTTTTCAATAAAGAATGCAACAATGGGATTTTCAGAGATAAAAAATGTCCTTGAAATGTTCTCACAAACCTAACTATTCAAAATATCAAGGAAAATCTAAAGATGGTGACCATCAATCCTAAAAGAAACTCCTCCAATTTGGAAGTCAATGTTGCTACTTCTTGGGGTATCACAAATGTTCTAAACAATCTGAGTTCTAAATTCCTACTGCCCATAATAATATTTCTTGGATCCCCTTGACCTTGGTTGGTTTAAACTCAACTTTGATGGCTTTGGTAAGGGAACCCGGGTTGGGCAGGAGGTGGTGGCATCCTTCGAGATCATAGGGGAAGAATGATTTTTGCTTATGCGGTTAATCTTGGTACCTAGACTTCTAGTTTTGATGAGGTGGCAATGGCCTATCATGGTATTCAATTGGCTAATCACAAAGACTTCACTAAATTGGCTATTGAAGGGAACTCTAGGAATACAACCATGATGTTGAATGGTGAAGCCTCCCTTAGCTGGTCGTTATGTGACCTCATTGTTTTTGCTCGTTTATACATGGGTTTAAGACAATGTCAGATAAGACATGTTTATTGGGAAGGGAATTCAACTACAGATGGGATAGCCGATTTAGGAGTCTTTGTTAAAAATATTAAAGTTTGGGATGATGTTCTAATGATCTTGGAACACATGAGAAAATCCATCATAAATGACGCAACCTTTCAAATTGCATAACATGCTAGACATTGATCTGTATCTCTTGAGATTGTTATGATAACACATATCCCCTCTCTTGCATTAAGGATAATTATTGCTTCTCATTTATGGAGTCATCAGAGGCTAGTTTTGAACTACTATTCCATGGCTAACCTGTCAATCGATATAGTTGGGGATCTAGTTCAAGAAGAGTATTAGCTGCAACTCTCTGAGAAATGACCCTGTGTTATGGCCTATCTTGTATAAAGGAAAGCTCTCCTACATTGAAGTCATGAAGGGTCACAACCCTAACCTTTTTGTTGAATTTGTGAATTCCTGGAAGGGAGACCTTGTTGAGGTTTAAGGCCTCTCCTTTTTGGTCTCAATGGAGCTTATATTAGTGGCTACGAGCCTCCTAATATTCCCCAAAAACCTAAAGGGCATTGCCAAAGAGATATGGAGAAATTCTTAAAGAAAGGTGAGAAAGTCACATGTTGCATAATGGTTACAATAGAGAGGACTTTCCTAGTATGTGGAAGAAGATAGTTGAACTGTTAATGACGTATGTTACCCTCAATGACTACTTAAAAATATTTCATGCCCATTTGTTCCCATGTAAATAATTTTCGCTACAATATTAAAATGAACTTTGCTTTTTAGATCCACTCCTCATTGGAGCAATCCATTAAAGCTATTCAAGAAAATAGGAAGTCATTACTCCTTCACCAGGGTTTTATTTACAAACTCTATTGGCATAATGTGGCTCTTTCCTTGGTCTTATCTTTCTTCCCTCGTGTTGTTAACCTTGCCCTTGTTCACAAGAGTGCTATTGATATTTCAAAGGGTAACCCCATTACCCCTTCCTCGGCTACTTATTCCACCCCCCTCCATCACCCCAGAGTCACAAGGTCTAAACCCCATTGAGCTTCTAAAGGAGAAACCTTTGTGTTTGATGACCCTATTCTTTTTGGTAAGAAAAAGGTGTCTTTTGAGGATGTAACATACTGACCCTTTCATGAAGTAAAAATTTCTAAGTTTACACCTTTCGAGTAAATTAACTAAGTAACAAGCCATTGCATAACATAATACAACATGGATTCCATTTCATTTCAATAATCTCATAAGTTACAATAATACAAGAAAGTAGACATTTACATACATAACTCAATGAGCTTTGGAACAAATAGCTGTAAGACGGTCTAGGATCCTTCCTTTCAAATCTTGGTTCTTTTGTCGCTTGCTGTGGAGGAGAAGCATCGCTCAAGTGCTTTTCCGCCAACCACTGACTCATAATGCGGTCCCCCGCACATCTATCATTCGATGAAGAGATTGGTAAAGTAATCGATAACGACAATCAACTGAGCATAGTGTTGTGTCCTACATAACTAGAACTTGTAATCCCACAATCTTAGACTAGCATGTAATACTGAATCACGGTGAACTGATAGTGGAGTCTCGACAATCACACTATCTACAGTGGAGTCTCAAACATTCCCACTACTTTGGAAAAAGTGTTCTCATTCAGTACTTCGAATGAACGTCATCTATCACATACACTACTCGGGGCTGATTTGACATAAGGCCATCTTAAACTACGCATAGGTATTTCCTTCAATGGATAATCTATCACCCCAGAGATAACCTATCACCATTTTAATCTACTTGGAATAAACCTACTAACAAGTAAGTACACAAGCTAGGTATTTCCTTCAATGGACAATCTATCATCCCAGAGATAACCTATCACCATTTTACTTACTTGGAATAAACCTACTTAACAAGTACACAAGCTCCCTCCCATATTGGATTAACTATCCTAGGAGTAAACACAATCTTTTCTAGTTAAATCAATAACTTAGCAAGGTGTATCACATGTGCCATTCATGTTCAATCATACCTAGTATATAATACCTATGACAAACACCCACCTCCTATTATGGAGTACTTAAAAGCACACCATGAAAACAACATAAAAGCTTCAATTTCATTTTCAAAGACACTCTGATTTCTCTAATGCACACATTGGAAAAGACAACTCAAACATACATGGAAGACACATCATTCATAAGTAAAATAACAAAGAAGAGATCCTCATGCATGTTATTGCTTATCCAAATAATTGACAATAATGCAACTCTTTCCAACAATAGTAAGCTTGATAATCAACTTCTCTAGAACGTCACAAAGAAACTCTATCTCTCAAGTTGATAGCTTACTTCTCTCAACAACAATATTCCTCACAAACAAAATGGAACTCTCTCCCTTTCTCTCTCACAAAATAAAATAGAGTATAGCTAGAAATAATGCAGTATAAAGACTTGCAAGAAGAATGCAAAAGATGCGTCCCTTCAAATGAAATGGCTCTACTATTTATAGAGTAGCTCGCTAACTTCATTGCCTAAGTTTATACATGATAATGGACAACAAGATCCATGCAAAACAACACATGAAACACAATAGAAAGGTGGCGACCTATCAAGTTCATACTCAACAAAATCATCTACAGGTCAACTTGCAATACTGACAACAATCAAAGGCTTATTCAAATCTGCATATGCCCAATTCAAATTATCTCATGAACTATACATCTACAACAATTGGGTTTCTAGAGGTAGCACCAAATTCATCCACACTCCTCATTGTTGGCACATTTTCCTTGCCATAAAAAATAGTTAACTACCAATTCATAACACCAAGCACTATCGACCTGCTTTAGAGATGAGTTGGCTAAGATATTAAATACATTTGACAAAGTCATCGTTAGATGTATCTAACATAATAGATATGTTTACCAAGTCAAAGTTGATCTTAAACATAGGCATCGACTAAGTCCATGCTTGTATTGACATAAGTCAACAACTCAAAATGCAATATAAGTGTTTCATATCGCGTGACAATATGCATGAAAATCAGCTTCACAAACAGTCATAAGCTTCTTCTACCGGCTTCTAATAACATAGTCATAAATGACTATAGTCGACCTTTATATATCGACCTCTATCATGGTAATATAAACGTTAATATATATATATATATATCATAAGCCAACAATGTAAGTATACATTCAATATATATAAAAGAGTACATGCAAGATAGTATTTGCAAGTAATAAACACAATATATCAAATATATATATATATATATATATATATATATATATATATATATATATATATATATATATATATATATATATATATATATGCCTCTATGTGCATGTATATGTAGGTATATCTATATTGATGCATCTATATGAGCGTGTCCATCCGCCAACGTACGCGTCTATCAATACACATATACATATGGATACGTGTATATACTATATATATATGTTCACTTTCAATTCATAAATAACCATTCACAATTACCATCATATTGATAAGTATTTACGTGTGGTACATCTATACATGAGCATATACATGTCGTTAGATCCCACTGACATGTATGTGCATATATATACACATACTCTACATACATCCCAATTGTCAATATAATTGTAATAGTACAAGAAAGATCTCAAAATCTCAAACAAATAAACATCACCCAATAATGCATGCAATAGTAAACAAGACTCTCCAATGCAAACATATCAACTAAGGATGACTTACCAACTTCCCACAATTGACTCAACTTAATCATTCGAATGTGGTGTGTGTGTATGCTCATATAGTTTACTTTTACCAGTTACTCGACCAAGATCTTCTCTTGAGTGATACTTCCCCTCCACCTAGAGGAATAAAACATATACTTGCATCCACTAAAACATGCACACGACAGTCAATTGTTCTCAACATATGTAGTATATGTAAAACATCTCCAAAGTTAGTATAATAATTCAATAACCATCCTTTCACATATATATGTAGTATTTTTCCATGAAATAAGATCAATTGAGATAACATCAAATGAGATAACATTCACATTGATAACAAGGTACGAGCACAATTTATTCATCTCTAGAATTCACATTACATTCATATATACCCTATGTAGTAATAGTAAATAGCAATTACACAATTGGGGTGTAACATACTCCCCCCTTGTGAATCATCGTCCCCGATGACTTTAGGTAGCATTATAAAACACAACAACTAACAACACATTGTTTCAAGCATTCTCAAAAGCATTAAGAATATGAGGAAATTCCTACTGAATTTTCGCAGAGTCCTCCCAAGTAGCTGAGTCTTCTGCATACTGGTCCCACTGGACTTTGCATTGCAAGACTTCTATATTTCACAAATGAAGCTTACGTGTTCTGAGCACCTTGATGGGCTCTAGAGTTACTACTTCGGGGTCTCGTACCTGTAAAGCAATCCAATCAATTACATGATTATCCCCTAGTATATACTTTTTAAGGTAGGACACATGGAAGACATTATGCATTTTGGAAAGAGCGAGTGGAAATGCGATTCGATAAGCTACTGGATTCACTTCCTCTAGAATCTCAAAAGGTCTAACATAATGTGGGGCTAACTTAGAAGAATTTCCAAATTTAATGGAGCTCTTGCGAGGTTTCCCTCTCGTCAATACTTTGTCACCTAAGGCAAAATTACGGGGCACTCTCTTAGCATCAACGTAGCTTTTCTGTTTGTCGTTAGCTTCAACTAACCTTTTGCTTAACAATCTTAACTTTTTCATCCATTTCAGCCAACATCTCTGGTCCAAGACTCACTCAATCCTCAAGTTTATCCCAAATTATAGGAGTTCGACACTTTCAACCATATAAAGCTTCGAAAGGAGGCATCTTTATTGCATAATGATAAGAATTGTTGTAAGCAAATTCAACTAAGGGTAAGTTGTCTTCTCACTTGTACTGCTGATCCATGCAATACATCCTAAGTAGGACTTCCAATACTTGATTCACCCTTTTAGTTTACCCATCTGTTTCCGGATGATATGTTGAACTAATATTCAACTGAGTCCCTAGTGTAGAAAACAAGGTTTTCCAAAACCTAGATGTGACTCGTGCATCCCTATCCAAAATAATCTTTTCACGAATCCCATGCAATCTAAACGCTTCTTGCACATTTTTTTTTGCTATGACATGTGCTCCATCAATTAGATTCCCGGGTATAAAATGTGCTACTTTGGTAAGCTTATCTACAACCACAAGAATGCCATTGTGCTTATTCCTTGACATAGGAAATCCTTGCACAAAGTCCATACTTATGACTTTCCACTTCCTCTTTGGTATATCATGTGGGTATAACAAGCCTGTAGGATGATGATGCTCAACTTTCACCCTTTGACACTCAAGACACCTAGCCACAAAACTAGTGACATCTCCTTTCATTCCCTTCCAGAAGTATAATGGTTTTACATCAACCATCATTTTCATCACTCCAAGATGTCCAGAGTATGGTGCTTCATGTACTTCCTTCCATATCAGATTTCTTAATTCTTCTATGTTAGGTACATACATTCTACCCTTATATCTAAGTAATCCATTAGGTTCAAAATGAAAACCTTCATACCTAGAATCTTGTGGATTATTAGTGAGTGCTTTCTTGACTTGCAAGTAGTACTCATCCTCCTTGCACTTGACTTGCAAGTAGTACTCATCCTCCTTGCACTTTTGGAGTACTTGCCCCTTAAAATTGGTTTGAATCATTACTATAGAAGCAATGTGATGTCTTTGACTTAAAGCATTGACAACCCGATTTTCTTTCCCTTTAATATAACTGATATTAAAATCATAATCAACTATTAACTCTAACCATCTTCTCTACCTAACATTCATATTAGGTTGAGTGAAAAGGTAATTTAACCCATTATGGTTAGTTTTCATTTCAAAGGTTTTCCTAACAAATAGTGCCTCCACATTTGCAATGCGTGAATCACAACTTCCAATTCTAAATCATACAATGCATAATTCATCTCATAAGGTTTCATCTTCGTAGATTCATAAGCAATTACTTGCCCATCTTGCATTAATACACCTCCTAACCCTTCTCCATATGCATTTGTGATAACTATAAAGTTACCCTCAGGATTTGGTACTTTTAAGATCGGTGTGGTGGTTAACTTCTCTTTGAGTGGGTCAAAAGCCTCTTGACACTTCTCAGTCCATTCAAATCTCGTTCCTTTCTTTTGTAAAGAAGTAATCAAGAAAGCGATCTTAGAGAAGTTTGCTACAAACTTCTGATGATACCCTGCTAAACCCATGAAACTTCTTACCTCCGACACATTCTTAGGTACATGCCACTCAAGTACCACCTTGATCTTAGTTGGATCTATAATAATTCCATCTGCAGAGATCACATGACCTAAATAATGTACCCTCTTTTTGGAAGAATGTACACTTAGAAATTTTACCATACAACCTATGTTCTCTTAGACGTTGTAGGACCATTTCTAAATGCTTGAAATGTTATTCCTCATTTCTAGAATAAATTAGAATATCATCTAGAAAAAATAATACAAATTTGTCAAGGTAATCCCTAAATACACTATTCATTAGGTTCATACATGTTGCAGGCGTATTTATTAAACCAATAGGTAAAACAGTGAACTCATAGTGTCCATATTTGGTTCTAAATGAAGTTTTAAAGATATCTTCATCCTTAATTCTTAATTGGTGATATCCAGATCTCAAATCTATTTTAGAGAATACGATGGCTCCCCTCATTTGATAAAAAAGGTCGTCAATGCGTGGCAATGAATACTTGTTCTTAACTGTAGCTTTGTTAAGCATACGATAATCGATGCACAAATGCAAGGTACCGTCCTTTTTAACAAAGATGATTGGCGCGCCCTAAGGTGATACACTTGATCTTACCAATCCTTTTGACAACAATTTGTCCAATTGTGTCTTAAGTTCCATAAGTTCAGTGGTTGGCATCTTATAGGGTACCTTGGAAATAGGTTTTGACCCTAGAATTATATCTATAGAGAAGTCAAATATTCTTTTTGGAGGAAATCCTGGTAACTCATTTGGAAACACATCCAAAAATTTTCTCAATATTGGATACTTCTCCATATCCGATTTTCTAGTTTCATCTATTTCTCCATCTTCTAGCTCCTGAAAACTATGGAACTTCAAATCATCACTATCCTTTCCAAGTTGTTCAATTTTTACGACAAAGAGTTTACACCCTTTCTTCTTAGCTCTTATAAGTTGTATTGTCGTGATTTTTTGAATCCTAACCTCTCTAGGCATCCCTTGGAATTTTACTTGATTTCCGAAATCATCTAGGAATTCTACCTTCCCACCTCGAGGATAACATCATATGATCCTAGAGGTGCAACATAAAGGTTTACTTATGTAGATAAACTAGGTAGTTCTATCCTAGCCTTGAATAGACATTGATCCACCTTTGCTCTTGTATGGTTTGCATACTCTACATACCAAGACATTGCCATGTGTCCTGCCTTCCTAGATAATTATTTAGCTATTCTAGGTGATATGAAATTCTCAGTTGCACCAGTATCAATAAGAACATAAATAGGTAAACCAAAGAAAATACCTAGCATTTCAACTAGAGTTACTTGGTACTCTGCCTAACAATCATCCACTTATGCATGTATCTTATGCTGAAACATTGCTTGCTTGGTGGGTAATGGATTACCATATGGTTGTGATCTAGAAGTTTTAGTGGGAAACTCGCTAGCATAGTTTTCCCCTCTACATATAAAACATCCTATAGTCGACCCTCTTTTCCCTATGGTTTCTCTAGACTTGTTGATATTTTCATTAGCCTTGTTGGTATTACCCATGCTAGAGTCATTCCTTTTACACTCTCTTCTTGAATTCTTTCCATTGTTGTGGAACCTCTTTCCCTTTTTCCTACACACATTTTGCACAAATTCCACCTTCTTTGGAACTATCTTGTCAGGAACTTCCACATCCTTCTTTTTCTCTCTCGTTTCTTGATGAGTGGAGTTATCCCTAAGCTTTTGCTCCTGCTTAATTTATTTTTCATATACAAGATCCATTGTTGTGGGACCATGCATATCCACTTCCCCTCCAATCTGACTGTTAAGTCCCATTATAAATTTACTAATGTGGAAGTGATCATTTTGTGATATAT
>VDFB02215888.1:0-11746 GCA_007258455.2 Sequoia sempervirens
GCTTTGAAATCCATCACTTTGCTCCTACCAGTTGGCTCAAAAATCCTACATAAATCCCCCAAGTGAGGATGTGATGAGAGGATAGGAGAAAAACCATCCCATGAGTCATGCCAAAAAAGAGCATCAAAACCTCTATTGTAGATCCAGAACAAGCGTTGTTTAACCAACGTGGAACCCCTCTTGAGAGTATCCTAGATCAGAGAACCTTTCCCCAAAAGACTAAATCGAGGAACCTCAGTGCCATCCACCTCCCCAAGGTACTTGAAGGTAAGGATCCTGGCCCAAGGCTGATGGTAGTGTGAACACCATCTCCAGTACAACTTAGTAGCCAAAGATTTCCCATTCCAATCCACCCTGTGTAATCCCAGACCTCCATCCTACTTTGGTGGAACCAAACTTCCCACTTAATTAAGCTCCATTTCCTCGCAAGGAGATTACCCGACCAATGAAACTACCTACAAAGCCTCTCAAAATATTTGATGAAACTTGAGGGAGTAGTCAACACAAAGCACCTGTATATAGGAGGGGCCTACACCACCGAATCCAAAAGAGTAACTCTACCACCTGTAGGTAGCCATCTATAGGTCCAATGACAAACCAACCCTCAAATTTTATCAATCATATCTTGCCAAAAATTCCAGGGAAATGGGTGCACATCCAGAGGGATACCAAGATAGATAAAGGGAAGCTTCCCTACTTGAAAGCTTAAGATCCTGGCAATACACTATTGGATAAGCATGGGGTTATTGAAGAAATAAATGCAAGACATAATTTCATTTATGCCCTAGCTTGAGACATCCAAGTAACAATCCAACGTCTGTTGAAAAGCAACCACTTTAGCCACCTTAGCAGGACCAATCAAAGCTAAATAACCCATAAACTGAAGATGTGTTTGAGGGGGGAGAGAGTTGCTCCATTTCCATCCTTGAATGATTTCCATCCTTGAATGAGCCCATCCATAACTTGAAACTTAATAAACCTTCCCAAGACCTCAACCATCAGTATGAAAAAATATGGGGATAAGGGATCCCCCTGCCGAAGACCTCTAGAAGCACCAAACATATTAGATGACTCCCCATTTATGAGAATGAAAAAGGAGGAAATCGTCACACATCTCATGACCTAATCAATCCACTCCCTATTGAATCCAAATGCTTCTAGAATTTTGGTCAAAAAACCCCATTTAACTCTGTCATACGCCTTAGCCATGTCTAACTTTATAAACATGACCTTTTCCTTCGAAGAGGCCATGGAATGAATAGTCTCAGCCATAATAACTATTCCATCCAAAATCTGTCTACCCACAATGAAGCCCCCTTGTTCTTCTGAGATCAACTTGTCTAGCCAGGGCTCCAGACGTCAACAATGAACTTTGTAATGATTTTATATACCACATTACACAAAGAAATTGGTTGAAAATGATCTAGGGAGTCAGGACCCTCACATTTTGGGATAAGAGTGAGAAACTTGACATTCATGGCCCTCAACATTTGCTTATTCCTTAAAGACTCCTGCATAACCTCCAATAGATCAAGGTTGATCACTTCCCAAAATTCCTGATAGGAACTCGTCTGGACTAGGAGCCTTCCCTTTTTTCAACTGAAACACCACCTCCTCTAACTCCTTCAAAGAAATAGGATTAAGAAGAGAGGCATTCATATCCAGTCACCAAAGGAGGAATACAAGCTAGAATAGAAGCTGATTCCTCACAAGCAGGTGGGATATCTTCAGAAAAGAGACCCGAGAAAAAGCGAATTTCCTCCCTAGAGATCTCCAAAGAGGAAGAAAGAAAAAAACCCTTAGGAGAGTGAAAATAAGAAATAATATTACCCTTTCTTTGAGCCTTCATTGAGTTATGAAAGAAGGAAGTATTCCTATCCCCTTCCTAAAGCCAACCAACATGAGCCTTCTGTTTCCAAAAGAATTCCTCACAAAGGTCCCATACCTCAAGGTCTTTTACTACACTATCCTCTATCCTGCTTAGGTCTACATCAACACCCTAGTCCCAAATCTATCTAGTAATAGAATCCAAATGCTCCAGGGCAGCCTTTTTCTTTTGGAACACATTGCCAAACTGATAATTATTCTAATGTTTTAATTTATACTTCACATATTGGAGCCTCTTCACAAAGGAGTACATAGCCGTACCAAAAACTAGTCATCCTTTAGTCCACCATCTAGAAACCAAGTGAAGAAGACTCTCCTCCCTAAGCCACATAAGCTGAAATCTAAAGTCTACTTCCTAGAGCCACTAGCTAGATGGGCAGAGAATTTAATTTCCCAATGGTCTAATCCCCACCAATCCAAAATTTCAAAGTCTTACAACCACCTGTCACCAACCCAAAAACTAGAAACAAGAAACCTATCTAATATTTCAGAAATGGCTTCATCCCCGATCATCCTATTATTCCAAGTAAACATGTCATTCAAAGGTTTAATATCTACAAGTCGAAGCAGAGCTAAATTATCCCTAAGAAGATCAGAGGAAAGGTCCAACAAGGCACCCCCCCTTTTCTCCTTGAGAGAGGCAATTACATTGAAGTCAACTACCATAATCCAGGGTAGGACAGGATTCAAAAATCTCATAAAATTGTTATGAGACCATAAGAGAATTTGGCTAGGAACATCTGTTGGAGCATAAATGTTGGAAAGGAAGACTCTCTCCCTTATCTCCAAACTAATAGCAACAAGAGAAATGGAGAATCTACTAGAGAACCACCAAATAGGAGAGATTCACCGGGGATCCCAAAATCAAGCAAGACTCTAGCGCTCCCCTGTGCACCCACACACTAACATATCCTCTATTCCAAATCTTAGATGCACTCTACAACATACTATCCACAAATAACTTCATCTCCTAGATAAAAACCAAATCCAGAGAATGAGCACAAACCAAGTCTCGAATAGCCTTTTTTCTAGGGATGTTATTCATACCCCTCACACTCCATTATAGCAAAATCATCATGAAGGGTAGGAGAAGTGAGTGTCCAATGTATTCATTGAACCATATTTAACCAACATCTCACTGGCAAACCTAAATTACTCTTGATCCTTCTTCCTACTGCCTTTTGGGACTTATCAAGAGCACTCTTTTTCAGAGGCTTTTGTTGCAAACCCAGAATAGGGGAAGAAGTTGGAGCTTTACTCTTTCCAGAATCTCCAGAACCTAAACCTCCAATCATGCAAGTGCCAACAATAGCAGAGACCAAAGAAGTACCAATGAACACACAAGGGTTCTCAATCCCAACATCAATGGAGGGAACCAAAGAGTCCTTCACTTCCCCAGGAGCCTCCATCAGGACAAGAACCAAAGATGTAACAACCATAGGCTTGCTGATAGAACAAGGGTTGGATTGAATCATTCACTGACTCAATGCTCTGGGTCTCACTTTCGATAACCCCTGGAGTTACTACCTCCAGCAAACCTATAGGTTCCCAAAACAATTTGGCACCCCTAGTCTTTGCTGCCAACCCTGCTATCAATATCCCAAAATGCTCATCAAGCCTGAATCAAGCATTTCTTGATGCTTCTTTTCTTCTCTGCTCTAACTAGCCCTTAATCAACTAAAGACCAGTCAATCTTCCATTCTGCCCAACCTTGTTGCAGGGGTGTGAATTTGTTTAGTTGTTTTAAAAATCACTGGCAATAGTCTTCTTGTCCTTGCACAATCAATCTCTCTTCTATTGCTACCTCAAAAACCCTAGCGTTTTAAGAGGGTTTGTAGCCATAAGCCCTATTTATCCTTTTAACCGGGGTCTGAGGTTATTTCACCTTTTAGATCTGTGGATACCCAAAGAAAAACAAGAAAAAACCTTGGCTCAAATATGGAGCACACCAAGATTTACACGAATTCTAACCCTCTCTGCCATATACAAGGTTAAAGCTGATTTCAATGTATTTTAGAGCTTTCAAGCCTTTTCTTGGACATTCAAAGAACTGCCCTCAATCCTACAACCACCAAATTGAAATACCAATTACTCACGCCTCTTTTCATACCCTTAAAAGATCCCTGCAATCTTTATTCAAACCATATTGAATAGATTTCATCAACCCTGCGTTGGAGCTGTGCAAAACAATGTTCTTTTCCTAACCGGGCATCAATGCTCGCCTAGGAACTAGTCTCTTTGCATGCCATCCAATCTTCTATAGTTTCCTACTTCTATTTTATGTACAAAAATGGAGTCTAGCTTCATTTCCAATGAACTCATGCTTGAGGACAGTGGTAATGCCGCTAAAACTCCATTATCCTATCTTTACCAGTCAGAAATTAATACTTAAGAAAAGACACAGCAAATAAAAACCCTACAATGAATAAAAAATAGTTCCTACGCTATTTCAATGCTTTAAAAACAATCACAATACATACTCAACATTTCAAGATTACTTTTCAATACATTCTTTTGCAGAAAGAAATAAGGAAACAAAGTAAACTGTAACTTTTTACGCAAAAAAACTAATATTTTTTTATTTTCCAAAAAGGCTTCCACCGTAAAAACATCCATTCAACCAATAAAATGGTTGAGGCTTGCTTTAAAAACCGAAACAAATCAGTTAGGTTTCAGTTTCGGGCTTAAAAGTGGAGAAAACACGTTTTTTTGAAAACACACTGTGTTTTGCGATTTTCCCAAAATCTAAGGAAACACCTACCAAATGATTCCTAATTTATTCCAAATTAAACCTAAGCTTAAAGAGGGTCCCATTACACCTTATCAATGGTGTATTAGACCATACACAATCAAAAAAAAAGATTAAAAACATTATAATAAAATTTATGCTTGTATTTTGATACTTGTATTTTGGGTGCTCCTGCACCATTCTCCCCCTCTCAGCATGAAGACAAAGAACTGGAAGGTGTCAGAAATGATGGATAAATTCCATGCTTCTTGAAATCTGCTTCTTCAACCCAGGTAGCCTCAGACTCAGGTTTTCCTTTCCATTTGACAAGGTGTTCCATATATGCCTTGTGTCTTGTTGCTTTCTTCACCCTGGACTCCAAGACCTTCTCTGCCTGAGCTTTCTCTTGACTTGGAAGGGGTATATTAGTGATATCCTGAAAGATTTCTTGACTGTTCTGAACTTCTTCATTGACTTTACCCTTGTACCGGATCAGATCAGCAACGTTGAAGACTGGAGATATGCCCAAATCCGATGGAAGTTCCACTTTGTATGCATTCTTTCCATACTTAGCTATCACCTTGCATGGTCCTACCCATTTCATTTGCAATTTGGTGGACATCCCCTTCTGTAATCTAGATTTGTTGAGGTGAACCATCACATAATCACCCACCTGGAACTGCACATCTCTTCTTGTCTCATCAACTTTGTTCTTCAACTTTTGTGTTGCTGTTGTGATTGTCCTCTTAACCTGCTCATGAATCTCCTTCATGGTTTGAGTGAAGTCTTCTACATGTCCACTCCTATTCTCCATTGTTCCAAGGTCTCTGAGCTCACAAATTCCTCTTGGATGCATTCCGTACACAACTTCAAATGGGCTTTTTCCTGTAGTTCTGTTCACACTATCATTGTATGCATATTCAGCTTGGGAAATCACCATATCCCAGGTCTGTCCATATTCCTTTGTCAAACACCTCAATAGGTTACCTAACACTCTGTTAACCACCTTGGTTTGACCATCGGTCTGAGGATGGTAAGCTGATCCAAATGATAAATTAGTTCCCAATCTGCTCCATAGTGTTTTCCAGAAATGACTCATGAATTTTACATCCCTATCTGAGACAATGCTCAATGGCAATCCATGGATTCTCACAACTTCCCTAAAAAATAGATGGGCAATATAGCTTGCATCATGTGTGGTCTTGCAAGGAATAAAGTGACTCATCTTGCTAAATCTGTCCACAACTACAAAAACACTATCAAAACCAGATTTAGTCTTGGGAAGACCCACCACAAAATCCATACTCACACACTCCCATGGTCTGTTCGGAATAGGTAAAGGCTGATATAACCCAGCATTGCTAGCTCCCCCTTTTGCTTTCATGCAAACAACACATTGTTCAACATACTTTCTAACATCTCGTGCTAACTTAGGCCAATAGTAAAACCTTTGTACCAGCTCCAAAGTTTTGTTAATACCAAAATGCCCACTAAGACTGCCATTGTGTTTCTCTTGGATCAGATTTTCTCTCATTGATCCTCTTGGGACACATAACAGATTGCCCTTGAATAACAACCCATTTTTCAATGTATACTCAGCATATTGACTGTGAAATTTATTTGCAAAGTCTGAACATACCTTGTAGGCTTTGGAAAAGTCTTCGTCATCACCATAGAGATCCTTAAAACTTTCCAATCCTATGCTTTTTAGCTGTATCTCTTGGACTGTCAACATCCTCCTGCTTAATGCATCTGCCACTTTGTTTTGCTGTCCCTTCTTATGCTTAATGGTAAATGTGAAAGCTTGAATGTACTCCATCCATTTCAAGTGCCTATTGCTTAACTTCTCCTGGGTATTAATATAACTGAGTGCCTGGTTATCCGTGAAGACCACAAACTCTTTGGGTAGTAAGTAATGCCTCCATTTCCTAAGGGACTGCACTAAAGCATAGAGTTCCAGATCATAGGTGGAGTATTTTTTCTTAGCTTCATTAAGTTTCTCACTAAAGAAGGCTACAGGTCTACCTTCTTGACTAAGGACTCCTCCTACTGCTACTCCACTTGCATCACACTCAACTATAAACAATTTATCAAAACTAGGCAATAACAAGATAGGTTGTGTTGCCACTTCTTTTTTCAACTTTTCAAACCCTTTATCAGCTTCTAGTGTCCATTTAAACTTTGTTTTCTGACCACTTATCTATACTTGGTGCACATATACCACTAAAATTCCTTATATTTTCCTATAAAGCTGAGTCGTCTTAGAAAACTCCTTACCTGGTTCTTTGTGGTTGGTGTAAATGAGTTTAGGATAGCTCTCTACATACTTGGATCCATTAATTCATGGATACCACAAAGTACAGATACACAAGCTCTTGTTTGAGAAGAACTCCACACTTCTCAAAATTTGGTTATATTTGTTCTTCTTACCTTTTTGAGTACCATCTCATGCTTTAAATATTTCTTACTGCTGTCTTATTGAAAATCAATATGTCATCAAGTGAATACCACAAAAATCCTGAAATCTTTAAGCACTGTTCATTAGTCTCATGAATGTGCTGAGGAGGCATTGAGAGGCAAATGTCAGCATCCTTTCCTCATATAAACCATCGTTTGTCTTAAAAGTTGTCTTCCACTCATCACCCTCCTTAATTTTGATTTGGTGATACCCGCTCTTAAGATCTAGCTTAGTGTAAAATTTTGCACCTCCAAGGCAATCCAATAAATCTTCAATCCTAGGTATTGGAAATCTATACCTAATTGTGATTCTATTTATTGCTCTAGAATCAGTACAAAGTCTCCATTTACCTCCTTTTTTTGTTGCCAAAACAACTGGGACTGCACATGGACTAATACTCTTTTGGATCAGACCTTGATTCAGCAACTCTTCCACTTGTCTTGCCACCTATTTGTTCTACTCAGGGGTCAGTTTGTATGCTACTTTGTTAGGCAATGAGGCTCTAGGTATGAAGTCAATTTGATGACTTATTGCTCTCTTGGGTGGTAGAGTTGATGGTGTTCCATCACTCACTATGCTCTTGTATTTGTCAAGCAAGTTCTGGACTACTGCTGGTAACACTGTCCTTTTAGCCTTTTCCTCTTCTTTGGGCTGCATCATAATCACATACCCTTCATTCCCTTGATGTAGGTCCTTGATGAACTCTTTACCACTGCTCAACATGATATTAGGAACCTTGGACTGCCCTTCATCTTCCTCAATCAACGATTGCAGCTTGAAGGTTTTTCCATCCTTCGTGAATTCTATGGTATTCTCCTTCCCATGATATACAACACCTCTATCATATTGCCATGGCCTGCCAAGAAGAAGATGCCATGCATCCATGGGTAGTACATCACAAATCAGCTTGTCTTTGTAGCCTCCAATCAAAAATTCCACTGTAACATGCTCATTCACTAAGACACTTTGCCCTTTATTCAGCCATGTGACTTTGTAGGGATTGGCATGAGGTACCTTCTGCAATTTTAACTTATTTACTGCCTCCTCAGATATTATATTGTCCGTAGAACCAGAATCTACAATGACCTTGCATACCTTTCCCAATATCTTGCACCTTGCTCTAAACAAAGCTCTCCTTTGCTTGGGTTCTTCCTTGACTGGTTGCCTGATCAACACTCTATTAAACATCAGACTTTCACCTACTTCTGATTCTATGTGACTGATCTCAGGTGTCTTTACACTCACGGTGTCCTCTTGTGCATAAGCTACTCTTTTCTCGTTGCTAGATGAAGCTTTCTCCGGGCATCTATAAGCTGGATGACCTAGCTGATTGCAGTTATAACACTTCATGGTGACAAAGTAAGAGTTACTTCTGCCTTCTCGTCTACCTCTGTTTGAACCCCCTTGAGGTCCTCTTCCTCTATTAAATCCTCCCCTTGATGAGGTTTCACCTCCATGCTTAGTAAGCTTGGATTCACCTTGGCTTCTTTGGTCACCACCTCTTCCTTGGTAACCTCCGCTATCTTTTGATCCTTTTGCCTCTTCCTCTACCCTTGGGGTGATCATCTTCAACAACCTCTCTTCAATCTTGTTAGCTAGTAGTAAACATTGGTGGGTTGTCTTGGGGGTTGAGCAAAAGCATCTTCTGTATATTCCACTTCAAACCATTAGGTATCTAGCCACTTTTAGGTTCTCATCTTCTGCCACATTCGATCTCAAACAAAGCTTCTGAAACTCTTCTATGTAGGTGTTTACATCTTGGTATTTTTGTCTTAAACTCTGCCTCTTCTTGTGGAGCTGAATTTCATAATCATATGGCATATAGGCTTCTTTCACTTTAGCAACCATTCCTTTCTAGGTTGATATGGGCTGCTTACCTTGTTTCTCCCTTTCAGTCTGAATAAACTTCCACCAAGTTAACGCTGATCCTCTCAACCTTGACTTTGCAACCTTCACCTTCTGTGCTTCTATAACTCCATCACATTCGAAGTGGTTCTCCATTCCTTCTATCTAGTCCATGACTAAGTCAGGTTCCATCTTTCCACTAAATAGTGGCACTCCTTCAAGTGATTTTCCACTCAAAGCTTTTAATGCCTTCAAGAAAGGCTCCTCCTTCAAGACGGGGTCAGGTTCAGGGGTCTTATCTTCCTCTGCAACCTCTTCTTCTTTCGGAATTCTTCCTTCAAACTGTGCACTCCTCACTGCTGCCTCAAGTTGAGCTATTCTTTCCCTCAACTGCTTATTGTCTTCTTCCTGCTCTTCAACCATCTTTGCCAGTTCTGCGTTGGTCACCATGGTGGAAGTATCACTTGACTCTATGTCCGACATGCAAGATTCCTTTCCCAAATCTTTAGCTGGGCTCTGATACCAATCTGATAGAACAAGGGTTGGATTGAATCACTCACTAACTCAATGCTCTGGGTCACAATTTTCGTGCCCAGGTTCTGCCTCCACAAACCTAGGTACCCAAAACAATTTGGCACCCCACAGTCTTTCTTAACCCCTACTATCAATATCCCAAAATGCTCATCAAACTGAATCAAAGCATTTCTTGATGCCCTAACACTTCTTCTCTTGCTCTAGCCTTAATCAACTAAGACGGTCAATCTTCCATTTCTGCCCCAACCTTGTTGCAGGGGTGTGAATTTTTTTAGTTGTTTTAAAAATCACTGGCAATAGTGTTCTTGTCCTTGCACAATCAATCTCTCTTCTATTGCTGCCTCAAAAACCCTAGGGTTTTAAGAGGGTTTGTAGCCATAAGCCCTATTTAGCCTTTTAACCGGGGTATGAGGTTATTTCACCTTTCAGCTCTGTGGATACTCAAAGAAAAACAAGAAAACACCTTGGCTCAAATATGAAGCACACCAAGATTTACACGAATTCTGACCCTCTCTGCCATATACAGGGTTAAAGCTGATTTCAATGCATTTTAGAGCTTTCCAGCCTTTTCTTGGACATTTAAAGAACTGTCCTCAATCCTACAACCACCAAATTGAAATACTAATGACTCACACCTCCTGTCATACCCTTAAAAGATCCCTGCAATCTTTATTCAAACCGTATTGAATAGATTTCATCACCCCTGCATTGGAGTTGTGCAAAACAATGTTCTTTTCCTAACCGGGCATCAATGCTCGCCTAAGAACTAGTCTCTTTGCATGCCATCCAATATTCTATAGTTTCGTACTTCTATTTTATGTACAACAATGGAGTCTAGCTTCATTTCCAATGAACTCATGCTTGAGGACAGTGGTAATGCCGCTAAAACTCCATTATCCTATCTTTACCAGTTAGAAATTAATATTTAAGAAAAGAAACAACAAATAAAAATTCTACAATGAACAAAAGATAGTTCCTATGCTATTTCAATGCTTTAAAAACAATCACAATACCTACTCCACATTTCAAGATTACTTTTCAATACATTCTTTTGCAGAAAGAAATAAGGAAATAGAGTAAACTGTAACTTTTACGCAGAAAACTGATATTTTTCTATTCTCCAAAAAGGCAACCACCGTAAAAACATTCAACCCCCCAAGAAAATGGTTGAGGATTTCTTTACAAACCGAAATAAATCAGTTAGGTTTTCATATCGGGCTCCAAAGTGATTAAAAGAAGTGTGTTGGAAAACACACTGTGTTTTGCAGTTTTAACCAAAACTAAAGGAAACGACCACACATGGTTTCCTCACTTATTCAAAATTTAAAATAAAGCTTCAAAAGGTCCTTATATACAAGCTAAAGGTGTTAAAAGACCAACACAACAAAAAGGAAAATATTTAAAAGCAAACATAAAAAATATGCTTGTTTTATTTGGTAGGTGCTCCTGCCATTGTCACTATAATTTTAAAGCACTGCTATGATATAAGAGCATTGTTGCTGCTCTTGGATAAAAGATTCTGCCATCTATTTTGAACATTGTTCTGGGCCTAATATTGTATAACTTGCCTCACAACATTGGCTATCTCATATGATTTTAACATTGAAATGGTTGCTATGCTAATAGCTCTGCATTTTATAAGGACTGTTTCCTTACAAACCATTGTTGTTATTCCATGGTAGATGAACATCTCTATTTAGTTTCATGACACTGCAAGATCTTCTGCATTATGATTATGAAATAATCATGATTGATATCAAATTTTATTTTATATAAAACTCCATATGCACTTAAAATATTTATTGATACTGTGCATAGATTAAAAATAATACAATTATTGGTATGAGCTGAGCTCAACCCTTGTGGGAACCACATTTCACCCCACTCATATCTAATCTATTAGATGATTTCACCTGTAGCTACACATGAAACAAACAAGTTAGAAATAAAATGCTTGTCTTTTGTGTGTATGTTTTCCCAGACACCTAAGGCATTCGTTGATCTTTAATACACATGGAGATGAGTTAATGCATGCATAGGTGGATGATATAAATGATCATGTATGGTTATGACCCTTCATTGCTTAGACAACTCTAATACATTGCTTGAATACTGCATGAACAGGAGTGAATGGAAATTAGGAAGGACAAGCAATGAGGAAAACACCGAAGTGAGACAAACATTAACCAGTCATTCAGGCAATGACTGGTCATCCCTCTTACATGCACATTTATTTTCCTTTATTTATTCATGTATTAATTTGTCTTTATTTGTATCAAGGAAAAGTTAGTCTC
>VDFB02215889.1:0-26781 GCA_007258455.2 Sequoia sempervirens
ATTTCTAGGGTTTTTTCAAATTTTTTTCATTTTGCCGTGTCTGCGCCGAGTCTAAGTCCCGAGTCGCCAAGTCGCCCTCGCCAAGTCCGAGTCTCATTACTATGGTTTAATGTGTTATTACTTATAGTGTGTATATAAATGTGTGAATATATTCAATTTTGCATGTTCTATTCTACCGCAACCTTCTATAATCTACCACATAAGCCTTGAACTTCCTCTTATAACTCATACTAGGGTATAAATACAACTCTCAAGAAACTTAGACTTTGATCCTCAATCTACACCCTCTTCTTGCCAACACACTCCACACCCAAGTGATACTCAATGTCATTATGGCTGACTTAACTTTTCTAAGCTTTATCTCGCACATTAATTGTGATGGTCTAGCAAACCTTCACTCTCTTTAGGTGTCTTAAGTTTCTAAGGCACTTCAAACTCTCTACCAATCATAGAGTCTTGGACCATGATGCAGATGCCATCTCCATCTTCATTATTGAACTCAATTCTCGAGGAAATTGATATTAGGTACCCAAATTCTTTTGAAAAAGACAGCATAAAATGTAGAATATAAATTAAATATTCATTACCAGCCACATATTATTTGTATAGCATAACATTTACAAAGAAATTCTCCAAAATATAGACAGCAATACAACGGAGAACAAATGAGAGTGCTCCTTAAATATATGCTTGCACACAATATTATTAGAGATGCTCCTGAGGTGTATCAATTGCAAAATGGCTGACAACGACCTACCATTTTAGACACGAGGACTAGTTGACTGATCAAAGTCAAACATGTTCATATAAACACATAGTGGGAACACATGCTAATTATTTATTATCTTACATACAACAAGACATAATATTAATAAACCTCAAGTAGGCCAAGTGTATGCAACAAACTGGCAAAGATTATTACTCCAAGAATGGTGTCTACATAGTGCACAATGTTCTCAGCAAAATAAACTTCATACAATGTGTTTCTTTGTTGGATGGACATATAGGATATAGATGGACCCTTAATTTTGACATGAATACAGAAAGAAAGAAAGATTATTTATCTTACATGTGAAACATTTCAAAATACTTGCAAGGATTTTAAGAGAAGTGGCACCAAAACATACTTCAAACTTTATTGAACTCTTAGAGATATCCTTAGAAGTGCCAAGGACCATCTTGAAGCTACAATCAAAAAGGTGTGTACAAGATACATGCTTGTGTGGAACTATCTACATTGGAGAAATTGGGAAATTCTTTCAAACTAGGATTAAAAAACATGCAATAAGCATACAATGGGACAGGATTAAATAATCATTGCTAGAAGAACATGAATACCATACCAAACACCCAATATACAATGAAGATGCCAAAATCATTATTGAAGGTCACTAGAACAATAGGAGGATTAGAGAAGCTATAATGTCTAGAAAATGACCAAGAAATTTAAATAGAGATGGTGGTAACTATAATGTCCCCTTCTTACTCATAGCCAGTCTAGGTTTCCTATTCCAGTTCATGTAGGCTAAGTGGATTTGGATAGGGGACTTGGCGGCCGAGAGAAGTTTTCTGGGTTTTTTCCAATGGTGACGGCTATTTTTAATAAGTTCTAGTCAAGCTTTGTTTGGGCAAGTTTGTTGACTTAACTCGCTAACTATTTTTTGTAAGTGCTACTTTTAGAATCTGGTCTCGGCTCCATTCATACAGCAGCTCAGTGCAGAGTTTTATATTTTTGGCAGTGATGAGTTCTCTTGGTGGTCAAGATTAATATTTGTTTTTTTGCCACTTAAGTTTATAATGTTGCTATTTTAACTTAAGTGAGGAGGGCATGGGTAATTAGAGGCCCCGTTGGCCTAGTCAAGTAACATTGTTTTTAAAAAGGGGCCAATGTTATTCCATGTGATGCCTAGAAAGAAGGATTATATTTCAATTTTTAAGGCTAATGTTATTCCTCATAAGGTGGGACGCCTAGTTGAGACTTAAATGTTAATTTTAAAAAAATGAAAAAATGAAATTTTGGAGGCAAAAAGTTGGACGCCCCTCTTGGAGTAATTTCATGTCATTTCATAAAGTGAACTGAGAGGGAAAAATATTCAAATTAAAATTCAAGTTGCCCTAATTCTTCCCTCACTTTATAAATATGAGTTTGAGCTCTCATTTGGTCATGCATGTTTTGACAACTTAAGGAGATGCTGCTGAAATGAGCTCAAGGAGTTCTTCTTTTCCTTGTTGAGGATTTCTGGTTTCGGTGGTGAAACATCCACCCTAGCTCGTTGGAGTTCTTGATTTGATAGTGACAGCGATTTTGGCTTGATTTGGTGATTTGAGCTTGAAAAGGATGAAGATTTATGAATGGGTGTTTAGTTTTTGGTGTGATGTGAGCTTCCTTGGAGTGTTGTTCAAGTTTGGTAGTGATTAGATGATTTTTCAAGGTGCTAGTGTGCTTTTTCTGTGATACTGGAAAGACAAAGTTTGTTCATAACTCAGTGGGACTGCCAAGTATCATTCTAGGTATTAATACATTGCATTCCTTTTTGTTGGGTGCTATCTTTTGAGCCATTGCATGTGGGTTATGTTTAAGGACTGCAATTATAAAGCAAATCGCCCTCAAGGCAGGCGCAATTCTTCTTGGGCCACGTGGGCTTGCTGGTCACACAAATCTGCATCCTCTTTGCCGAGGTTTTTCTATGCTTTTTAAATCTGCATAGATTGGATGTTGGCTCTAAGCCATTTGGAAGAGTTTGGAGAAGTTTGCTGATCATCTGAAGGCCTGAAAATGCACATTTTGGCTTTGTAATCTGGTCTGCAATTAATTCTCCAAGTCTGATTTCAGTTTATTTTTTATGCAAATCTGATTTGTAATGATGTTCAATATGTTTTGACGCAAAGAAAAGTTTATTCTCTTTCTATGCAGTGTTATTCAATGTATGCAACAAACATTGTGATTGAAACTTGAAACAAGACACATTTGCATTTCTGTCTTATTCGATAAACAAAACAAAAAAAAAATCAGGGGTGCTCATTACAGCAGTATCAAAGCTTAAAATAATCCTATTAGCCATGGGGTAATGAACTTCTATGAGCATTGGTGACAGAGAAAGAAGATATCTTGAAAGGGTAAGGAAACGTGAGGAGGATACGTGGGAGCATTGGCCTTCAAAGAGGGAAGAACAACACTCTGAAAACCACTCAGCAAGATCAGCGAACTCAGACAATATGGGTAATAGGGGTGAAAGGGCAGATAGAGACCATGTAGAACCAAATCAGATGATGCTTCTTTTGGATGTTGTGGTTAGGGGACAAGAAATGGCAGCCCAACGTGCCCAAGAAACAAATCAGCGGCTTGCACAATTGGTTGAGGGGTTGGCTCGATTGGGAGTCAACAATGGAGGCAACGGAGGCAATAATGGACAGGGAAATGATTTGGGCCAACGTGGAGCAGCAAATCAGCACCATAGGGCAGCCATGGCTAGACCTCTCATGTCGGTTTTCCCACCTAGAGTTGAACCACAACAAAAGAATGAGTTCACACTAATTGAAATGCAAGATCAGCGCATACAAGATTGGATTGATGCAGGTCCAAGATTTCAGCGTGCCATATCTCTTCGAGATTATATGGATGTCAGGATGAGGCACATGCCCAACAAGGGCCATAGAGAACATCATAATGACTTGTGGAGGAAAGTTGGGAAACTTAGCCTTTCTTATTTTGATGGGTCCGATGAGACTTCAGCGAAGCTCCGGGCGCCCTACGGACGAACCCCTATCAATCATTGGCGGGTGCCTGTTGTCGAACCCCCTACTCTAGATAGGGCAAGGAGTCTTGTAACAGCATTCTCGTATTCCGAGCATTCCTCCATCTACAGTAATCGAGGGAGCGCAGCATTCTTGATTCGCATTCCTCTCTCTAGCATTCTGCCCTACGGGCCGAGCTCGCAGCCCTTTTGTTTCTTTAATCGCTTGCTTCAAGGCCCATTAGAATAGTAGGGCAACCGCAAAAGAGTATTCGTTTTATTCGTCCGGCCAGTAGCAGGAAGTACTCATCGGTCGCGACGGTGGGCATCAGTAGAGAGGGGGGTGAGGGCGGGTGGGATGGGCTTGCATTGGATGGAATTCGTTTGGGGTGGGAGGAGATAGATGGGCGGAATGACTGGGATGGGATAAGGCCACTAATGAATAAGTGAATGTTCCTTCGACCAATGCTGCTGTAGCCGAGGCTCCTATACAAAAAGAGGTAGTGCCCTTCAATCCGGCGGTCTGGAATCTCTACATCGATAAGTGGTGGGTACCAAGAAGATGGAATAACCGAGAAAGCCCGGAGCCGAACCTGCTTGTGTCCTATCCTCCATCACTGCTGTTCCAGCTGTAACGAACGGGTCACCCTACCATACTCTATTCAACGTGCCTAAGCCTCGCCCGCACGTCTAGAATGGATGAAAGAAAGGGCCTCATGCCCTTAGAATAGTAGGGGCGGGTGGGTGGGAAACTATAGTTGCTCCACCCATAATTAATGAGTCGATCAATCTCCTTCGTCATCAGCGGGGCGCTAAAAGGAAGAATCTCCATTTCATCCATAATGCACACTTCTCGGCGGATTCAACGTCTCGTGTCCCGTAGGGATGGGTGGGAGGAAACAATCCTAGATATTTCTTTTCTACTCATTGCAACCGCGATCTATCATTCATCTTGATTTTATAATCATTGCAATTCTGGGTTATATCTATTGTCGGGTAGGGATGTAGTATATTGTTTGGAACGGACATTAAAATATTGCCAATTATTTACCAGGGAGGGTTATATCTATTGCCGGGCATAGAGATGTGGCAATAACATGCCCACTTTGCAAAATTTGCAAGAACAGGAACAATGGATAATAAGTTGCATCTATAACATGGGTAGCAGGATTCATCTCAAGTGACTGAACGGAGAGAAAGGGATCCCTCCTCGGTACGGATAGTCTGTACAACGGATTAGCAATCCACCGCCCATAGAATTGTAGGGGCCCCTCTTCTCCATAGTCTTTTAATTGGAATGTCAGATCATGAATATGTAGTACGAATTTTGGGACGTGTAAGATATGGGGATGAGATATTTTGAAAGGTCAGATTACAATTCTTGAACGTGGAAACCAAGGATGGAACGAAGGATGAAGGAAGCAACCAATACTCATCTTACCTACCCAACCTTACCTACCTTAACACCACCTACACTTACACCTACACTTGCACCTACAGAGAACATCATAATGACTTGTGGAGGAAAGTTGGGAAACTTAGCCTTTCTTATTTTGATGGGTCCGATGAGACTTCAGCGAGAGCATGGGTTCAAAAGGTGGACACATACTTCAATCTAAACCCCATGATAGAAAAAGAATCCATAAAATATGTTATTATACGCCTTGATGGAGTTGCACATGAGTGGTGGCATCATGGGATGATCACAATGGAGCATGCTCAGATTACATATTATGCAGAGTTTATTGAGAGACTTATAGAGAAGTTTGATAAGAAGGATCCAGAACTTCATTTTAAGGAGTTGGCAAAGTTGAAATCTAACTTGTTTAATGAAGACCAGGTGGTTGAAGAGAAGTTTATAGCAGAAAAATCTGATGTGGTGATTGCTTTGAAACATGATGAATGTGAGATGGAGCCTCAATATGACTCTTTGGTCATGCATGCAACTACTACGGATAAGGTTGTGCATGAAGGAAAGGACAAAACAAAAGCCTTGGATCCTAGTTCGAATTCATCCGGTGATGACTGTAAGTCTAATGACTACCTTGATGTTTCTAGTGGAGCAGATATTGATGATGAATTCACTAATGTACCTCCAGATGATGGACATGGAGAAAGCAAAAATAATGATGTCTTCAAATTAGCTTTTGATGATCACTCATCTCTTTTCATTGATGATATCTCAGGTGTCTTTGGGATTGACTTCCAAACCAAGCCTATGGAGAGAGATGCTCATGATGATTTCAGTCCTAATGAGTTGGAGAGTGACTTATTCAGAAAGGCAACTACTCATGAGGAACACAATGAAAGCTTATTCTTTGAACAAAACGATCAGCCTTTCTACACATGGGATCCGGGTGTGTTGGCACCTAAGTATGATAAGGATCCACAATGGGATGAATTTCCTTCTGATTGTAATGATGTCCTTACTTCATTCCGAGAATCATGCATCGAGGATGGCATTGATGGTGATATTTTCAATCTTGAAAAGAAATCTGATTTCACATTGCAAGTAGATCTTGAGCAGAGACCTTGTGGCCTAGTTTATTTGGATTCACAGTCCACTATTGGGGATGATAAGGGAGAGACACAGGTGATTTGGGACAGTCTTGGAGACTCTGATGATAGTTATGAGTCTAATTCTGAATTTAACATGCAACATAACAGCAGTTCGTTACCTTTGCTTGATAGTGATTGAAAAAGACAATTCTTGGTATTAGCTGAAACTGAAGTGCAAACTTTATCTAAATTTGATGGCATTAAGAGTCTAATGGAGAGCTACATTTTAAAGGCAAAAAGAAATCAATTTGAACAAGTTGTTTCCCTTGCTGATTTGCACATGATAAAAGGCATTATGGAGGCAATAAAATTAGTTTTCTTACACACGATGCATGACAGAGATGTTGCCACCAATCTTACAGATGAGACCTTGTCCATGACTAAGCAATTAAGGGGAAAGGTTAGTGAGCTCACCATTGAGCTTAATTCCACGAAGCTTGCTTTGGAAAGTATCCAAGAATCACTTCTTGAAGCAAATGAACAACTCTATAAGGCCAAACAGTTTGAACAGTGGGAGAACAAAGAAAGGGCCAAGGAGATAGAGCAGGTAATAAAGGAGCTTGATTGCATTCAGAAGGAGTATGATCTTTACACATTGTCCTAAAAGTTCAGAAAATAGGAGTTTGGATCAGCAAGAGGATTGGTTTGATTTTGGAGATGAGGATAATCTTCAATTTGTTGATAATGCTTTATTTGAATGGGATGTTGAATTGACTCATGATAATCCACTTTTTGAGTTGGATGGCAGAGACCTAAACAATTTCAGTGATGAGAGTGGGTTTGATTACAAAATTTGGGACCTAGGTGCAGTTTCCAACCATGAGGTGTTGTCTCAGGATTGGAGTAGTGGGTCAACTTCCAATATTAGTATTGCTGCCCATTTTCCGATCGGCTTGTACATGACTTCGGATTCGGATCTGCAGATGAGTTGGATGGTCTCTTCAATCCAGCAGTTGAGTAGTTCATTGTTGAGGTTGGCCGGTAGAGGTGATTTGATCATTGGAGATGATTTTTTTGCTACTTCTATACTCATCTCTCCTATGTTTTCAATAGGATTTTTGTTGGATTACCGCTGCCCTTACATTTTTTCGTTGGTTATGGTGACATCTTTTGATGAGCAGATTGATTCCGAGCTTTGGCAGGCTTTGGGGCTGCTAACTGTGAGTGTTTTTCCGGACACAATTCATTTATTTATTGCTTCCACTTTGGTGAGTGTTGATCACTACAATTACTTCAAGGAGGTGATATGCATAATTTTAGATGACGTCTTAATGATTGCAGTGGTTTGGGTGTGTTGGTGTGTTCGGAACCCTTCGTTTGACACTTGGAGGTTAAGTTTTGATGTTATGATTTCGGTTTGCGATAACAAAGGCATTTCTTGGTTGGCAGATTTCAAAGATGTGGCAATGATTGACTTGCTTCATGTTTGGGGCATCATGAGGTGTGATGTTGGGGTTTATGTTTTATGGTTGAGCGGGGTTTTTTTTTGTTGCCCAGGATCGTGATTGGCACTAAGTTTGTTGATATGGTCTTCTTTAAGTTGCCTTGGCAAGATATATTTCATGACATTGATTTCTATCCTTTTAGGTATTTCAATATGCGCTTTGATGATGTTTACTTTTGGAGGTTCCAAGATAGGGGAGCACAATTTGGGCACAATGATTTCACTATTATGATCAGAGTGGCGCAGCGTCAACATGGTGGCTCTTTTTTGAGACTGACTTGGAACCTTGGGATCACATTGGTTTGCAGTTCAGCAGTTGCTAGGGATGAGGGAGCCAATGTTGGCTTACTGGAGTTTACTTCTATGGTATTTCAGTTTGGTTCTTTCGAAGAGCAATTTCCTGAGGAGATGACTGAGTTTGTGCAGTATTTGATTGCTCTTCTTACTAGTGATTATCAAGAGGTCCCTTGTGTTGACACTCTACAAGACAATGCTTTGAGAGGATGGTGTTACAGATCTCCTAGGTTTACTTGGGACCCTAGATCGTTCTTGTTTTCAGTTTGGATCAATCTGATGATTGTGGGGTTGTATTGGCATTGCTTGAGAACAAGCAAATCTTTGGGAAGGGTGGACTGTAATGTCCCCTTCTTACTCAGACAATCTAAGTTTCCATTAGCCTATTCCAATTCCTGTAGGCTAAGCGGATTTGGTTAGGGAACTTAAACGGCCGAGAGGAGTTTTTGTGTTTTTTGGGGTTTTTTTTGGGTTTTCAATGGTGACAGCTATTTTTAGTAAGTTCTAGTCAAACTTCATTTGGGAAAGTTTGGTGACTTAACTCACTATTTTTAGTAAGTGTTATTTTTAGTACCTAGTCTTGGCTCCATTCATCCAGCAGCTCAGTGCAAAAATTTCTATTTTTGGCAGTGGTGAGTTCTCTTGGTGGTCAAAATTAATATTTGTTTATTTGCCACTTAAGTTTATAATGTTTCTATTTTAACTTAAGTGAGGAAGGCGTGGGTCATAAGAGGTTCCCTTGGCCTAGTCAAGTAACATTGTTTTTAAAAAGGAGCCAATGTTATTTCATGTGATGCCTAGAAAGGAGGATTATATTTCAATTTTTAAGGCTAATGTTATGCCTCATAAGGGGGGATACCTAGTTCGGACTTACATGTTAATTTTAAAAAAAATGAAAAAGTGAAATTTTGGAGGTAAAAAGTTGGACGCCCCTCTTGGGGTAATTTCATAAAGTGAAATGAGAGGGAAAAATATTCAAATTAAAATTCAGGTTGCCCTAATTCTTCCCTCACTTTATAAATGAGTTTGAGCTCTCATTTGGTCACGCCTGTTTTGACAACTTAAGGAGATGTTGCTGGAATGAGCTCAAGGAGTTCTTTTGCTGGTTGAGGATGAAAACCCTCTTCTTGGTTGCTGGTTTCGATGGTGAAACATCCACCCAAGCTGGTTGGTGTTCTTGGTTTGATAGTGACAGAAATTTTGGCTTGATTTGATGATGTGGGTTTGAAAAGGATGAAGATTAATGAAGTTTTCTGATATGGGTGTTTAGTTTTTGGTGTGATGTGAGCTTCCTCGGAGTGTTGTTCAAGTTTGGTAGTGATTAGATGCTTTTTCAGGGTGCTCATGTGCTTTTTCTGTGATACTAGAAAAACAAAGTTTGTCCAAAACTCAGTGGGACTGCCAAGTATCATTCTGGGTATTAATTCATTGCATTCCTTTTTGCTAGGCGCCATCTTTTGAGCCATTGCATGTGGGTTATGTTTAAGGACTGCAATTATAAAGCAAATCACCCTCAAGGCAGGCGCCATTCTTCTTGGGTCACGTGGGCTTGCTGGTCACACAAATCTGCATCCTCTTTGCCGAGGTTTTTCTATGCTTTTTAAATCTGCATAGATTGGATGTTGGCTCTAAGCCATTGGAAGAGTTTGGAGAAGTTTGCCGATCATCTGAAGGCCTTAAAATGCACATTTTGGCTTTGTAATCTGTTCTGCAATTAATTCTGCAAGTCTGACTTCAGTTTATTGTTTGATCCAAATCTGATTTGTAATGATGTTCAATATGTTTTGATGTAAAGAAAAGTTTATTCTCTTTCTATGCAATGTTATTCAATGTATGCAACAAACATTATGATTGAATCTTGAAACAAGATGTTGTTGTTGTAGCTACGGGCTACATACTTCCGCCTTATTGTGAAACAATAAATTCATATAGCCTAACGGCTATTCATTTATTGAGATAATTAAAGTGAAGAGGCGCTTCACTTGGCAACAATATAATTTCTTATTGGGCCGACCTTCCTTGCAATTCACATCTTTTATTTGTAATTATATTTTATATTGCGGCCGACCTTGCTCTTGAAGAGGTGCGACCTCTCTCACACATTGCATAAATACAAGTTCATTTCCATCCATTTAGCAAGCATTCAAGTTCGATTCATCCATCCATTCAAGTGCAAATTCATCAAGAGCAGATCGAAGATTTCCTAAAAGAGCAGATTTCGAATTCAAGGAAGAGCAGATTATAATCTGTTATTGCATCTAGATTTGGTGCTGATTATTGGCCTTGTGATTGGCCTCATTGTAAAGAGAATTGTTGCCATTATTTATATATCTAAGAGAGATCTTTGTTGCTGGGTTTTTCTCCCTCAAGTGGAGGGTTTTCCCAGGGTATATGCTGTGTTATTTTGTCTGATTTTTTAATTAAATTCTGAGTTTTATATCTGATCATAAAAACTAACACAAGACACATTCTGCATCTCCATCTTATTCCATAAACAAAACAAAAAAAAATCAGGGGTGCTCATTACATAAACTTAGAAAGTCTTAGATATCGTTGACTCACAAACTTAGGCAAATTTAGGATAGGCATGTTTTGATTTGCATTAGATTAGTGTCTCATTTAGTTTAATTAATTGTTCAAAAAAATTTAAAATATAATCAACTAAGTGTGGATGAATTAATTTGATTACCTAATCAATTAACCAAATCTAATGAACTTTCCCCTAAATTGTTCCCCTTCTATTTCCTACTCCACCTCTCTTGTTTTCTTTCTTCTTCTGATTTATTCATCTTCAATTTCCTTGGGCAGATTTTTGGTTCTTGACCCAAAAGCAGATGGTTTGATTCATTCTACTTATGCAAGCATCCAAATCGAGAAGATACATATCTCAAAAGGTATGAGGTATGGCTCAAGGTAGAGGATCATGTTTGGAAACAAGTTTTGGATTATGAAAATATTGCGTTTAGATGTTCTAAGTGTTTCCAGGTTGACAATGTAGCTGCAAACTGCAATGCAGACAAACTGAATACTTCCAAAAAAGAGGCATAGTGGAAAGGTGCATGTTGATCACATTTGACTATGAAGGGACTTGAGCCTGAAACTCCTGGTGATACAGATAGCTCAAGTTCTATGGATTCTCCTAAACAAATTATGTATGGCAGTCCTTCAATAAAGCTAGCAATACAACATAGCTGGGGGCTACAACACCTCCCTCCCCTCCATTGTACAGTTCAGTCGTGGCAACTGTGCAAACAGCTATGGATGGTGTCCAAGTGGAAAACGTTAATGCTGGCAGTGGCTACTCTTCAGCGAGGTCTTTGGGTAATCAAATGCCCTCTAGTTCTCCTTCTAGCAGATCCAGAGCTGCTATCCCCTCTTAAAGTTGATATTACTTCTTGGCCATCGGGTTTGACTCAAGCGGAGGAATGGAATATTGGCACAAATATTCTGGACTCGCTATTGGAAACTATTAATCAATCGCTATCTGCATCTCCAGTCTGTTCAGAATATAAGGAAGAGGATGACACTATAGGGTGTATGGAAGTAAATAATAGGAAGGTTGCCCCTAAAAACAATCTTTAGATACATGTTTCTTCAGTCTGAAATTTCAAGCTTGGATTAGTTCTTATAGTAAAGGGTTTGGCCTGATCTTGCGGTCATGAGAGTTTTCCTTTTGCCTGTTATGCAATTGTGTGAACTGTTACAACAAACATTTAGTTCTCTTATGGTATGTATTTCTTGTTTTCGTTCTAGGCTGGGGCCCCATAACAGACCCCTATAATTCAATCGCCAAAAATTAAAAAGGCATATTACAACAGACAAATAGATTCTATAATTATTATTATATACAGTATAACTATTGACCAGGAAAAAATAATCAAACATATCACTAGAGAAAGTAGGTCCATCATTAACTCGGACTCCCAGTCCAGAGTTTTATGAATGCTCTTTCAGTGGCAATATTCTTAATGTTTCTTAAAATGTATTGATTTTCTTTCTTTTATAACTTAATTATAATACAAAACTGTAACTAATCAAAGAGAAAGAAGACACAAAAAAGTTAAGTAAAAAGCACTATTGAATGCAATGCAACCAAATTTCAGTCCAATGTGTTGTGGTCTACCAGTACATTCAAGCGCTTACTATTGCAATGGACCAGGTTCAAAACTCAGCTGTCTACTACTCCCCAAAATAATGCAATGTCGCAATTCATGAAAACTGGACTTCAATACCCTCTAGAAATGATTCATAGAAGAGGTTTACCAATTGGCTAAATAATAAACCAAATTCATATTCAAGAGCAATAAAGCGCCCCAGTTTTTACCATGGGGTTTGTATAGACTTATATTGCAAATGCCTTGATTAGAAATTGAATAATAGAATTAAGTTGGGGGCTTTGATCTTGAAGCAATTACCTATTCCAAAATGTCATAGAAAATATATGTGGGTATCCTTTGTTTGGTAACAGTGGGACAACTGGCAGTAACATTCAATGCATAAAGTTCGATAGAACATCGTGAGACGAGCATGGCACTGCATTTATTTTACAAACCAATCGGCAATACCAATAAAAGATCAAGGAAAAAAAATATGCAAAAGCAAAACCCACAGTGCTCTTCATCAATATTCGAAAATACGCAATATGAAAATTCAGTATTGTTTGGGGCTGACTGAATAATGTATTGCAGACAAACTCCAGACACAGAACGATATCAAAAGAAATTTTGAAAACTTGAGTGTTAGAAGTATAGTAGTTGAACATACATGAACAGGAATGGGCTGGAAAAGCAGCAGCCGTGAAAATGGTAGGAGTTGAGATCCTTCGTAGTACGAGTTTGGCGAACTGTGTCGTCATCTCAACATTGAGCTTTCAAATTTTGAAGCCCTGCTCCACTTCCTGTGCAATTTAAGTGAAGTATTTTTGAACCGTCGACGTAGGGGATCTTAAACCCTTGCTTTCGAACACATTTTGCGCATCTATATTTTCCCTTAAACCACTCTTCCTCCTTTTAATTGGGGTTTTTTCTTCAATTTATTTTTTGATACGGTAAGAGAATTTGTTTTGGAGGTATAATGAATTCAAAGCCCCATAATTTTAAGGAGAAAAGTGATTTTTTTAAGTTTGGAGGGAGAGGTTTTCTTAAGACTTGATAGCTAGTTAAAGAAAAGGAAAGTTAGGAGGGAAGCAAATAAATTTATATGAAGATGAATGAAGGAGTAAGGTATATTAATTTTTGAAGGTTTTACAAACTAGCACATATATATTAAATAATAATATATATAAAATAAGTGGAAAGTTATCTTGTTTGAGGCACATATTTTTCATCGTTAAAGATATTTTTTATTTAATTTCATAATATAATGTAATTTTTTTTTTAAATAATAAATTCACTTGCAATTGTATAATTTTTTCTTTAACACGTTCCAATAATAATATCTATGTTTAATATAAAAGCAGTAGTTGTTTACTCTTATATCTATGTTTTGTAAGTATTTGATTTTAAGTTTTATAAAGATTAACTTGAAATCATAGGAACTTATATATAAAAAACATAACATGAACATCAACCATTTGCATTAAATTAGAACACACATACTTTCAATTTGTTAACAAAAAATAATAGAACATAGTTTTTCTTTAGCACATTCTAATAAATAATAAAGTTTATGTTTAATAAATAATTTGTAGCTTTTTTTTTTAGTGGGCGGTTGGGTGAGCGCACCTCCACGCTAGCAGAGGTTTTTGCAGGGGTATGACTCAACCATTATGTGGCTTTTCAAATGGTCTGGTCGCCGCTGTTTTGAGTGGGAGGTAAGGCAAGGACAAGTGGTGGGAGTTTTGATGCCCTCCAAATACGGCAGGTACATGCACAGCTATTAGCTGGCGAGGTTCTATCATGTCAAGGAATTATCTGGGTTAAAATCTGAAGGTGAAGGATGGTTTTCATGTAAGGACAGATTGTCTTGCATCATCATATTTTCTCACGCGTGTGATGTGAACTTGGCCTTGTGGTCGTGGGCATTATTAATGGAAGTTGGTATTGGCGGTTTGTTTGTGTGAGAGGTGCAGTGTATATGTGGCGTCTTTGGTGGTGGCATTTTAGCTGGAGGTGTTTGGATTCTAGAGGCCTTGAAAATGGCAAAGTCGAGTTGCTCTAAGTTTATAATCAGTGTGTCTGTGGAAGGGCTAGAGTCGTTTGGAGCGGACACACCCATTTCTTTGTTGGTGACAGAGAGACAAGCGGCCTTCAGAGAAATAACCGACCAGAGACTCTAGCGAATTTTGCTTGATAGCGATCCTTTGGTTCTAGTAGTGGTAAAAATGATTCTAGGGAAAGGCCATTTGGAGCAAAAGGAGTATGCGCGAGACAATGCCTATATATCTTCGCATTTTTTGGCTGTGTTGTTGGATGGTGAGGTGCCAAAAGTGGAGGCTAAGGAAATGGTCATGAGCCTGCTTTGTGAAGATTTATTGGGTGGCTTAGAGGAGACTCTCAAGGCGGCGTTCGTCAGCAAAGGGATTCCTCAACCGATAGATTTGGAGCTACTCTGAAAAATGGATGAGACGATGAGAGTCTTCCCCTTCCTTCTTGAATTGAAAGGAGTTGAGCTAATGCGGCATCAGATATTCATCGTCGTGGCTATGGAATTCTTGAAAAGGAAGCTAGGGTTGGTGGTGGAGGACAACATGGATTGGGTGGTTGATTTTGACACCTTTGCAAAGCTGAATGGTTTTCTCTAAGGCTTAGCCTCCTTTTGTCTATTAATCTTAGTTGCGAACTGTTAGTTTAGTTTCTACACTCTCTGGTTATGGCATGGGTGATGCCAATTTTGCTTGAATTTTGTGGTTTTCTCAGGCAGTTTGTTGACTTTCTAGTTTTTCAACTCTGATTTGGTGATGGTTTCCTACATAGCAGACGATTTGTATTGTTCTCTTTTTATATTAATAAAAATCAAGCTCTTACGTATCAAAAAATAATAATAATTTGTAGTTTTTTAACTGTTGTTAAATAGGTATCTTAAAAAATGCTTACATCTTCATTAACATTCATTTCAACAATAATATATATGATTTCACTATATTTTCCATCATTGTTTATTCCAATTGCCATATATAATGGTAGACACTACAATTTAGTGGAATTCCTCCCCAAACTTATAATTTAATGTTTTGATTAACGATTAACTTTGTAAGTATCTAATTTTAGTTTTTATAATTATTAACTTAAAATTATACCAACTTGTACATAAGAAAAGATAACATCAACATCAACCATTTCCATTCAATTAGAACACAAATACTTTTAATTTGTTAAAAAAAGATAGTTTCAGTTAGTTAAACATTTATGCATTGGTAATTAGTAAAAGAACATTCAAAAAGTGGTTTGAACTATAAAATGAAGTAACTAATTTACCATCAAGCAATTAAAATAATACTAACTAAAAATGTAAAAATCTATTACAATAATACTAACTACACCACAAAATGCAAGCATTGCCATTATGCACTATTTAAAATAGTGAAACAATCTTACAACTCATGTATTATTATCAATTCATAAATTTTAATAAATCATCATATTTACTATTAGAAACAATTAAGAACAATATAGAAGAAAAAACCACATCAACTAACTTAGAGATATCCATTGTAGAGATATCCATTGATTTTATTTGAAATGTTTGAAAACATTGTTAAGAAGATATCCATTGAAGCATTTGAATGTATGAAACCTAGAGCTTAGCAATTGAATCTAATAAAGCTTTGCTTTCAGATGAATAATCAAACTTTTTTGCTTTTATGACAGTGCACTTAATCCTTTGTTCATCATTATAAGTCTCTCTTTTCACTTGAAGTTTAAATATGTATTTGTTGAAAAGGACCTTTTGTATAATGTGTCCAAACTTAATATCATCTTGTTCTTCATGCTTCAAAATGTTCAATTCTTTTGTTGTAACACCCATAATTTCTTTCGCCGCTTCTTCAAAAGCAGTAATCCAAGTGAAAGCAATATGGTCTTGGACTTTGCATTGAAGTATATATCTATAATCACATTCAAGGAAACTTTTATCACATCTTCCACAATACCAATTGCCATTTCCATTAGTGTTGACCTTCTTTTTGCATTGCCTAGCTCCAATTTTCAAGGGGCAAGCTATATAACAAAAATTGTCTATACCTTTATGAAAGTTAAGGTAGCTTTTATCACAATCGAACAAGGTTTATCAGATTTACCAAGTTCCTCGTCCTCAATTGTGTGATACTTTTTAACATTTTATCTTCTATTATAGATGAGATTTCCTTTGTAATAGAATGAGAATTGAGATTCTTCCCTTCTGTATCAAACTCAAATCTCAATCATTGTGACTCTGGAAGATCTGGATTTATAAGTTGGGTTGTAGCAATTGTTCCCACAGATTTTCTGCCAAAATCACTAATTCATCCAGCCTTTATAGCAAGAATGGGGAAAGTTCCTAAATCACACATTTCTTGGAGTTGTTGGCCTTCCTTATTGCAGAAACCACCACACATTGTTAATTCCACAATACAATCTAACATGTCTTTTAGTTGAAGGGTTCTCTTTTGAGTTTGTGTGGCATTCTTTCTGAATATTGTGTTTGGTGCATCAATTGACGAAACAACACCAATGATATCAACTGTTGAATTGCTTTCCATGTTCTCAATTTCACTTATTGGTGTAAAAAGGAATTGTTTTTTTGGTATAAAGCTATCCTCCTCCAAACACAACTCAAAAATTGAATTACTTTCTAATAAAATTTCCCATTCATTCTTTAAATGGTTGAAATTCCTTTGTGCAGGTTTGAGTCTTCCTTTTGAGATGATAAATACTTTCCTAGTTTATATGCGATCATAAAACTGTTATGCAACTACATTAAAACATGTTACTCTTATTTCACTAAAATTTGAATCAACCAAGTCAAAATTGAAAACTTTTCCATCTCCTTTTGCATTGTTAAAATGACTGACGAAGTTGGCCCTTTCTTGTGACTCTCGCCTTTATTGACCATCTATTTTTGTATGGATTCAATGCTACAATAGGAATGGTTCTTATAGGAGGTTCATTTTTTCCAGTAATTGGGTGATCACATGGATTGTTGGTAGGATTCATGCCTAACAAATCATAATATAGGAGAATTATTATTTAATAGAATTAGAACATGCCCACAAAAATGGAAGAGAATAAAGTTTGCATAAATTTAATCAATTTAACCATTTGTATTAGAGAGAACAAACATTAAAATAATAAAAAGTACTCGAGAAAAGATAACTATTGCAATGTTCAACTATTTAAAATAGTGGAATAGTTGTACAACTCATGTGTTATTAAATACTCATACAAAGAAACATACATATTTTGTTTCTAGGAAATAGAATGTAGCAAATGTGAGGTCCTTGTCTATGTAAAAAAGTGCAACAAACATTATAATTAGCCTCCAAATGAAAAAGATTTTCTATGGCTAGCAACAAATGAGTTCATTTATTTCAAATTCAAACATAAGATTTACAATCAATACAAACAATTAAACAAATGGGAAAAGCTTGTTGTGTCTATATTTAATAAGGTAAACAATGCATCCAAATAGACAAAAGCTAGCCCAAAATTGAAAATAGACTGGTATAGGCTTGAAGAGTTCTGATATCCTACATAAAGAGAGCTATCTTAATGGAGGGAGTTTTCATTTCGAATCTTAAAGCTTTACTCAGAATAAGAATTTTGAGCATCCTTTGGGTAGAGCCATGTTGTTATGATCAATCAGCATGTATTTCTTATAATCCAGTGGCCTTGTACATTCCTTGGTTTGTTGTAGTTGTGACCTGTAGACTATTGAAATTTTGTGTGCCAATCTTATGAAACTTAACATTATTAGAAATATGCTTATCATGCTTATCTCTAGAGTTTCCATACTAATTTCTATTATGTATGTGTTTACCTATGGTTATTAATTTTGATGGCTACAAAGTAAGAATTAATTTTACCCTGGAACATCTCTGATGTAGAGTGATGTTCAGGTACTTATTCCATTGAACATTTGGTTTAAAACTGTAAAAACAGCTTATAGATTTTTACTATCCCATATTTCTAATTTATTTCCTTGGCTTATAGACTTTTACTTATTAGTTATCACTCATCAAATATTTTGTAATAATTATTTTAAGAGCATAGTAATGTTCTAAATCATAAATGTACCTTGAGGCTTGATGCAAGAAATTTTGACTTGTTCCATAGTACACCTTGTTTAGATCCTTTTTCTTGAGCCCTTTATTGACTATTATTTTGTTATTGTAAGATTTTTTACATTGAGAAAATGTGAGAATGACTGCCACACACATGCTTGTCGTTTAGACATAATGATTACTTACTCATATGGTTTTAAATTTGCTCTATGGTTTTGATTCTAAGTGATGGTATTGGCATATTTAGTAATCAAACAGGCTCATTACAAGGTGACTATCAGAAGTAGCAGGGAATTCTCCCACAGGAACCATAACAAAACTTCCAGATGCTTCATTGTCGCTTGGGTCGCTAGCAAGGCTAGTTAACTTGATAGGTAATGACCATTCTTCTAGGGTTGTTGTAGCTATGGCAGCAAGTGCATCCAAGAAGAGGCCAGAGACAAATGGTTATGTTGGACCATTGCCATACATAAAGTTCCCAAGGCAGAGCTTTCCACCTTCAAGGCTTCCCCCTAATGCTTCAGGAGGTGTTTTGGTACTGCCTCAACTGAGAGGCAGGTTAGTCTTTCCACCTACATATTCTTCTTATGGCTTATTTTTCTTTTTGTTATGAATATTGGGTGGTAATGAAGTGGAAAACATCCAAGATCTTTCTCAAGGTATATTTTTCTCATTAAGTACAATAGTGTGTACTGCTTAGTAACAGTGAATCAGCTAAACCATAGAAGTATACATAATTAAGCTAAACCATAGAAGTATATGCCATAAATATATGGAATTTGTACATAGGTTGTAAACCTGTTATCCATAGAGATTTAGCTCAGATCTACTTAGTTGGAGAGAAATTAAGAACAATTTATATGGTTGTTGAGATCCATTTTAAATTTGTCCTGCTTGAAATGGAGAGGAATTAGTAACACTAGGCTACATTAATTTGCTTCTAGGTTATTCTTTACTAACTTGTGAATATTTTCACTACAGTAAGCTCAGTATAAAGTGGAGAAGAATTAAATATGTGGGCAACTACCTGCTATTGTGGAGCATGCATATCTATTGCATAAGGCATCTCAAAAAGATTTGTGCAATTTTCCTATTGTGGGATATTTGCACTTTCAATCATAATTGCATGGATTTTGAGGGAGGTCACTACTCCTCTCCTAAAAAAAATCCCATGTAAGATTTTTAACCGTTTTCCCCTAATTCATATTTTGTAATTTTTTATTTTTTAGTTTTATCATATTGGTTTCAATTGCATATATTATAACTTCTTGCTTTTTCTATATAAAAGCTTCTCCTAATCTGTCATCTACAATTTGAAGAGGGTAATGTGCATTTACACCATTCTCGCCATATCCAATTTTGTAATAACTTTTGTGGTAATCAGCATAGGTCATGGGGAATTACTTAAGATCTGCAAGCACATTGGCAGATTTTTGAAAGTTCAAGGAGTTATATCAAGTGTGTTGAGTATGCCCAGTAAGTAGTTAAATTTATAGTTGCCTCCATTGCATGTGCACATTCATAAGTCAAATACAAAAAACACAAAGAAAAGGGTTATTGCAAGATATTTATGTATCTATTTTTAGGCATATTATGAATACCTTGTTTAAATTACTTCAGATATCTATATGATAATTACTGAAGTTATTTCAACTATCCCTTTTAGAACACAATTGGATACACCAAATAAATGACAAGTATGACTGGGGTACCCCAGAGTATCCAATTATTACATAAAAGTTTCAATGCAACATGATAGATATCAATGAAATATCATTATAAGAATCCATCTCAGCTACATCAACAGAGACATGACAAAGGTACCCCAGAGTATCAAGTAGCTTGGTTAGCAAGTTAAAGTACTTTCAGAAAATTATAATAGTAGAGGATTTGTAATATCCACCATTTGGCACTCAATTGAAATACTCAAATATAGGTAGATCAACTCCCTTTACAGATGGTGGGTTGCCTATCCCAACTCATAATCGTATCATAATTATTTTACCATGAAATAACATAAGTCCATTAGGCTATGATATACCGGTGTGTTGCCATGCTTTTGTGCACAAGTTTTCATGTTTTCTTTATAAAAGGTATCTTACCTTACTCCCACAATAGACAAACTGTTTACTAATACTTGTCAATATATGAGATTGAATAGGTGAATCTATTGCAACTTGTCAACTATGATGTAAAGCAAAATTACTTGACTACACAATGCATTTAAATTAACACTCTTGATGGAGAAAAACCTAAAGAGCACAACAACAAACTCTAGTATAAATCCCCTCCCCCCAAACAAAAAGCAAATATTATTTGAAGTTGAGTACATGGTAATATTTATTAGACATTCTAGAAACTTCAAATATATATATGTGTGTGTGTGTGTGTGTGTGTGTGTGTGTGTGTGTGTGAATACTAAATAATAATGGTTCTCATGGTGTTGACTTGACATCAAATCTATAAAATATAGGGAACTCTAGCCATGAAATTTTCATCTTTTCCCGGATATGTATTTACTATTTACCTTCATATAGTATTTTATATTGTCTTATTTATGACCATGCAAATAAATTATGGTGGATTTGGTTGTACCCTCCAAGCGTCTGAAAACAAGTATGGGATATATTGCAGGTTAAGTGTGGGTGCCTTTCTCGAGCTCACTTTGGTATGTTTTTTATGGATAGTCTAGCTCTTAGTATTATGAATATAGCCATTGAAATCCCTCTTGATGCAGTCCTGTAACAATTCAGAAAGTGGCTTATCTGTTTTGGGAACCTGTTTGGATTAGGTTACTACTGGTTCTTTCTCCTCAAAGATGTATATTTTTACATATATTTTTTCTATTCTAAAAAATGGTGCCTTTGATAGATGCCAAAATTTTATGCAGCAAAAAATAAATTTAGAAGCCAAATTAACCAAAATTCAAACTACTTTAATTTGACTTTTTAGCTTGTAAAATATAAGACTAATCTAGATTAATCTAAAAAGTAGCATTCAAATATTTTGAGGGATCTCACAAGATACACCACTCAATAGGTCAAGAATTGTACTCTGCACAACTTGAGTGCCAAGTTGTCCACCAAACACAGTAGCAGTAGAAAAGAGTACATAAAGAAGAAAAAGCTAACTATTTTATTTAAAATATCCTTCACATTTCTATTTGTAGGCTTCCCAAAATTTTGTTCTTTCAAAATCTAATTGGTTTTTGGTTAAAGATATTGGATACGTGAATTACATCCCTTTCAGTTTCTCATATGTTCATCAAAGTTTCTCCCCGCCCCAATCTAGAGCCTTCCTGATTCCTTATTAGTTTTAACAATAATTGTATTTGGATTCTATGAAACTAATCTGACCTCGAACAACAGTTGTGAGGTGGATGACGGTGGTTTCGGTAGGGAGGTTTATGCCTACAATGGGGGGCGCATGGAGCCATATGGTGCGTGAGGAACAAGATCATCCATGGAGCCATATGGTGCTTGAGGAACAAGATCATCCATGGAGCCATATGGTGCTCGAGGAACATGATCATCCATGGAGCTATATGGTGCTCAAGGAACAGGGTCATCTACAACCTTTGATGACTATGGAAATTTGACAAAGATAACCAAGGCTGTTCCCAAGACTGAGTCACACGATGAGGGAAATGGTGTACAAAAATTTAGAGTTAAGATCCTCCCCGATTCCTCTTCTGCTTCTGCTTCTACCTCTCATGCTTCCATGGATGTCCTTTGCCAAGTATGCCTTACATTTTATGCAAGGTTACCAAATATTGTGAATTTCACAAGTCCACATGGCCCGATCTGACATATAGGCTCTGAGAATTCGACACTAATTGGTATTTTGACTCTATTTTGAAACTTGTAATAATTTGGAAATGCTTTGCTACTGCACCTATTGATTAAAAACATAGTTAAACTACATTAGTAGATTTACAATAAAATAAATTTCTTACTTGGTGAAAGTTTATAATATTGAATGAATACATCTTCCAACTTATTGTTATATGTCTTTTAATAATGATATTTCAATTCTTAAAATCATTTACATTTAGTTTTGAGTAATTAAAAAATTATGATGTCTAAATATATAATTCTACATATTTTTTCCTGTGTTTGTTGATAAATCTTTTTTTGTTTTTTCCATATTTAAGATTCATTGTATGAGACATTCTCTATGGAAGTCGTGACCTTGATATCCCCTAAACAAAAAGAAAAATCAATTGATGGCCTTACATTGATCTATTTAATATAGTTTAATATTCACAATCTCCACAAAAACACGCTTCTTGCCTAAACCTTTATATCTAAATATATTTTTATTACTAAAAGTTGAGATCATAAATTTATAGGATGAAATCTTCATTTCAGTTTTAGATGAACAAAAATATGTTTTTTGATTGAGGACTAGGATATAGAAGAATAAACAATAGAAATGACTTGCAACATGATCAACACCCAAAACATAAAAAATGCATATAAAATTATTTGAAAGTGAAAGTTGGGAATTATTAGAAATTGACGTTATTGTTTTTGATATAAAAGTATGTTCAAGTGTACAATTCCTTAAGTACAAGGCAACAAAGGCCATCTAGCGAAAGCATACTAACAGCACAGTGACAGCAAAGAGAAAGCCATCACCCACAACACCACATCAAAAAATAAAAAGTAACAGTAATCAAAAGATAACAAGGTTCAACATGCAAGTATGGACCAGCCAAATAAGTCCAAAGACCACCAGGGGTCCACCAAGTTTAGCATAAAAAACAAACAACAAGACATGGAGATAAAAAAAACAAACAGGCCCAACAGCCTAATTCTTTTCCTTCCTACCAGGAAAATCATGTATGGCCATCACCCTATCCGCCGTGAGGAACTCCAGCAGCTCCTTGAAACCAACATCATGTTCAGCATCATCCGCGGACTTGTCCTTCTGCAGCAAGTAGAAACTGGTGGTCGATCTATGCATGACCCTCAGGGAAAATTGAGACACCTCCTGGACCTTCTTTTCCAACCTCTCCAATCTCCCCTTCAGCAAGCCAACTTGCTCCCAAGCCTGATCTTTTTCCTTGTGATCATCCTACAAGGGGGCTTTTCCTTTAATCGCATCAGAGGACCGAGGGGTAATTTCCAGCACATTGTCAGCAAAAGGGCCCTTCTTTAAACTTTCCAACACATGGGACGCACTATTCCCCGACATCGAATGGCCATCCCCACCCGCAACCATTTCCTCATGACTTTCACTATCACTCTCAAGATTCTTGTCCAAATCAGAGGCTTCCTTAAGGCTTCTGACCTTGTCATGCTTACAAACCAGTCTATGAGATCGACAGGGGGTGTTAGTTTCTTCAATGATCTCAATGTCAGAATCAATTTGATGGCAGACTTTTGCTTTTTTAAAGGCTTTAGCTTTAGGGCGTGGGGTAGTGGCAAACCATTTTCTATCCCTACCCGTATCCCCCAGGCCCATACCAGAGGAAGTGCCATGGGGATGGGCTTTCAAGGTAGGATTATTGAGGCATTTTTTCTTACTTGGGCCCAGCATGTCCAAAATACTAGCAGAGGGGGGAGTAGAGGAAACCGGGGTTTCGTTAAGAGCAGGGAGAGACAAGACTTCTTGCACAATGATAGGCCAAGCAGGGCAAAGCACCATATGGAAATGATAAAGCCTAGACATAAGGCCCTGGTGAAGGATAGTATAATTCTTTCCAAAGATAGTGGCTTCATTAAATTCCACAACACTGTTGTCAAGAGCATGATACAGGAAGAAAGGAATGGAAATATGCAGATGGTTCCTAAGGTGGTTGAGGAAATTAAAGTGGTAATAATAGTAGACCCCATACCTTCCTTCCAACGTGAAATATTTCATGATCATCAAACAGACTTTATCCCATGGCTTCGGCAGCGCCTCGCGGTCAAAGACACCCTGCAACTTGACAGGTTTCTCATCCCCATGAAAAAACTGATTTAGACTGACCTGGTTCGGAACTTTCGTAGTTTTCTTCCAAGTGCGGCCACTATTCAGGAGCCCAGTAACTCTAGTAATGACCTCCTCAGAAACTTCGAAGGAAATGCCACCAATGGTGACCCTACCCTCCTTCTACGAGGTGAAAAACTTATGAGACAAGCCCTCATCGTGACCCGTCATGGCCTCCATATATTGCGCAATTCCACCCTCTTTACAGATGTGCCAAATAGTGGCATCCGCTTTCCACTTGTCGCACCTGTCCGGCTCCACATGCACTCTGTCCCCACCCATAGAGCCCACACCAAAAACACCGACGACCAGAATAGGGGAACCAGGGCAGAAGAGTTGATAGTCAATTCTAGAAGCATCGAGAGGGAAAAGGCCAGCGCAAAGTGACCATAAAATTCAAAAATGGAGGTAATAAATGTGGCTTCTCGCAACCCACGCAAGGGAAATAGCTCCCTCGTGCGAATCGCCCACAACAAGTAAAGGCATGATATCAACGTAGTACTTAGCCATCACAAAAAATCTCATGAAATCCGCAAGCTTAAAAAGTTGAACACAAAAATTTAGGGGGTTCAAATAATGATGACACCCTCAGTCAGTGGGGATAGAAAGATTCGCCATATCACCAGCCCACAAGAGGTTGTACACACCAACGGACAAAAATATGAGGCCCATCACCTCACAAAATGGCCAATTATTCAAAATCCCACTCCCGCTAGAAAATCCAACCAAAGTTAGAAGGAGCCCGAAAAAAAAGAGTAAGCACCATCTAGGACTCATCATTTAGATGTTTGAGATCTTCCTTTAAATGCACCAGAGCCAAGGGGGGCAAAGAAACCTCATTTCACCAACACCTAAGCCCTTCAATATCAAGACCTGCCGCCACGAGGCTGTCAGCAGTCGTATTCCCTTCCCTGAAAACATGCTGGATAGAAAAGTCATGAAGGGCATTTAGGAGAGGAAAAATTTCCTCCAAAATACCTTTTAGGGACCATCCCACTTTCATCTTTCCTTTAGTGGCTTCCACAATTAGCATTGAGTCACCTTCAATTTCCAAAGTCTTGACACCAAGTGATAGCGCAATCTTAAGGCCCCAGAGGAGAGCCATGCCTTCAGCCTGATTACTAGTATGATCGCTCAATTTCCCCGCATAGGCAGCAACCAGGCTACCAGAATGGTCCCTAATTATTCCTCCAGCAGTTGACATCCCTCCCCTAGCTGCCCCATCAAAGTTAAGCTAACCCAAGGTGGTTTAGGGTTTCTCCATCTAGTATGCTTCCTGATAATTGATTTGGAGTTGTCAAATCTCAGGATCTCATTGGGTAAATTCCAGGTAGTAGCAACATTTCTATCCCAAGCAGTCGGGGGATTAATAGACATCTTCCATTTACATGTTGAGATATTATCCAGCAATAGCTTATTAAGGATTGTCAGCAGACCATCCACATTGTTTTCCTTTTCTCTGAAAATCCTGTTATTCCTTTCTTTCCACAGGCACCAGCATATGTGGGGTGGAATAAGTTGCCAGAGCAATTTAATTGAAGGGTGATTGGAGGGGCATTTCCAATTTAAGATGAATTGATGGATATCTCTATTAAAAACCCAAGAGAGGTTCAGTCTCTGTAAAACATTCTGCCAGACCAGGGTAGCAAACTGGCAGTGAATAAAAAGATGGGGGATGGTTTCTTCTTCCCTTATGCAAAGAATACACCAATTAGGGAATTGAAAGCCCCTCTTAACAAGGTTATCAATAGTTAGAATTTTCCCATGGATGGAGGTCCACCAGAAGAAGTTTATTTTATGACATTAGATATAATTATTTGGCATGCCCACATGCAAAATTGTAAATAAAGCAAAATTGATAAGGTGATTGAGATCCTTTAGAAATTCTAGTTTTCATATTTCCATTAAGATCGGATCTTTGCAATGTGATACACATGGATGTAAAATGAGGTATGTTTTTTTACCTTTGATATTTTACAAGCTGCTACATAATTAGTAGCATTATCTTTATTAAATTAAAGTAATGTGTTACACTCCTATCTTGCAAACTCTAAAACAAAGACCACAAGTGAAACATCTGACATATTATGAACTTAACTACTATTTGGAAGAATGTTGTGAACACTATGGTGGAAATAGAAATGCTAAGTCAGAAAGTGGAAATCTAAATCTTTACTATATAAATTGATTCAACCATTACTCTGAATGTTCAAGCAAATCCAAAATTCTGAAATAAGTGTTTTAAACTCTAGATGTTAAAATTAAAATATTTTTTTGATAGGTTAATTGTGGGTACTATAGGGTCCACACCAAATATAAGAAAAGCTTAATACATATGGGCATAAAAACTAAAATAATCCAGGATGATTATTACATAATATCTGCACAAAAAAACACCATAGTATATTGGGATAGAAAGGAATACATACAAAAATAAGTAATTACTCCCACCTTTTAACAATATGACAATTCCAGTACCAAACTACCATCCTTGTTTTTTACCACCTTAATCCCTTTCTCCAAAAACTCATGCCTCAGGTCTCCAATTACACCATATTTAGAGATGGCAGGGAGAA
>VDFB02215890.1:0-24731 GCA_007258455.2 Sequoia sempervirens
CTAAATGTTAGTCCAATTATAAATGTGCAAAATAACTAAAATAAAATGAGGAAAAACACAAAGGGACACCTCAAGATTAGCCTAAGGAATAATAAAGCAAATAAATAAAACTAAAATGAAGATTGTTAGATGATTATACCTTTTTTTCTGTTGAAACTCCTTGGTTGGCCCTTGGTTTTGATTGCTTTGTGTGCTCCTTGGATGGCTCTTGATATGGCTAAATGCAAAATTTAACTATATAGTTGGATGCAAATGCAAAAGGATAAAATGGATGGCTAGATGAGTGCACAAAATTTCAGCATTTAATTTCAAAATGACTAAGTGGTCTAAATGCCTTAGAGGAGGGGCTATTTATAGAAGAATTTGAATTCTCTAGAGAATTCAGTGGTTGATATTTGTCCAACAAGACCAAGATGAAGGGCTAAGATGAGTTGAGGACTCACAAGCCCTCACATTTTGACATGTAGAATGTGAAGTGGCTAAGGGTGAGATGATGTGTAGGTGATGTGGAAGGAGAGTACATAATGTGGAGGAAGGACAAGTACCTTCCAAATACCTTGGGGAGTGAGAAGGCTTCCTCAAAAAAAAACTTCTTGTTCCCAAGTGGGAATGAAAGTGACATTTGAGAAATTTTGGAATTCCTCTAAAATCTCCATGGGAAATGAGAAAGTGGTTGGAGAAATAAATGTGAATTAAAAATTCACATTCTTATGATAATCTAATGGATAATAGAGGGTCTCCAAAAAGGTGGGAATTGGTCACATGTGGATGAGGTGACAATTCAAATGTTCTAGAAGCCTTGGAAGGATAAAATGTGAATTAAAAATTCACATGGGGAGGAGAGATACCTAGGATGAATAAAAGTGAATTAAAAATTCACATAGGAAAGAGGGTCAATGCCAAGAAAGGCAAATGAGAAGGTTGACTAAAAAGTGGTGCTAAAAGTGGCTAATGACTTTGATTAAGGTTGTGCAAATAGTTGATTAAGATAATTAATGAGAGATTAGAAGCAAGTGGAAAATGTAGGAGGATGTGACATTAATCCTTGATTAAGAGGATGCAGATCTTAATCATTAATTAATTAAATTAATCCAAATTAGAGATGGATTATGGAGGATGTGACAAGGAGAGAGAAAAGAAGAATTTTAAATTGATTTTAATTCAAAAAGGTTAAAATGACTAAATTAAATAAATTGATGTATTTATTTTAATTTAGAGAAAAATTAAGATAAACTGCAATTATTAAATTAAATACTTTAAAGATAACAAACTGAGGTAATATTAATTGACAGGCTAATATTGTGAATGGATGAATAAAAAGAGGTAAATTTGATTGTATAGGAAGATGCATTTGGATAACTCTCTATCAGTAAACCAAAACAAAAAGTAGTGATTGGTTATTGAATTGTTTTATAATTGACAATTTAAATTGTTAAAAATAAATTTTAGTTTAATAAAATTCTTAAATCTGAAGAGTTTTAAAAGAAAATTATATTAAAATATTTTTGTCAATTTTTAATGAAGTAAAAAAAATTATTTATAATTTATGTAGAAGGTGAAATAAGATCAATGAAATAGAAATAATAGCAATAATAAATCCAATTCAATAATCAAATGATCTATCTCAATAAAAGCATGTGCACAAACATGAAAGCAAATCAAATAAACATACTTTAGTATACTATGATGCAAAATTCGTCAACATTGTAGAGGGTTATATGACTAAAAAATGATTTTTTTATAATTTGTATGGATACCAAATCAACATTGTAGCTGGATGGTTGAGAAGATTGAAGAATGAGGTTGTTTGAGAGCTCATGAGGAATGTGCACATGACATGTGTCAAGACATGGGGTTCTTATGAGGAGTTAAATGATTGTATGAATCTAATAACTATTGCTTGGTTGGATGAAGTGGGCGAATCTAATTTTAGAGATGGATGAATATAAATAGAATGATATTATGAGGAAACAAATAAAATATTGATTTTATTTATTTTTAGAAGAATGAAAAAGTCAAACTAAATAAATAAAAAAATTATATAATCTTTTAAGAAATATTATATAATTATGTTAGATGAGAAGAAAAAATGTTTAGTTATGCAGATGGAACAAAATTAGAAATAATTAAATAATTAAAAAAATATTTAATTCAAGTGGTTGGAGAAAAATGATTAATTAATTAAATAATTAAAAATTATTTAATCACTATTGATAAGGGGAAATGATAATTTAATTAATTTAATTAGTGTTGATAAAGAGAAATGTAAATTGGGGTAGAGAAATGTAAATTAATTAAATAATTATAATTAAAAATTATTTAATTATTAGTGATGAAGGGGTTGATGAGAGATGATGACTAGAAATGATGATATTTTGGAAGAAATGAGTTAGTCATTTTTAAGTGTTTACATTTTGCTTCTCTTCGAGACAATGTGCTTTGTTGTGTTGTTGCAAAAAAATGCTTTTGGTATAAAAAATTTAGGTGATGATGTGCCTTAGTGTGCCCTAGTGGACCAAGGGATGAAGGTTGGATTGTAGGTTGCTCCCTCATGAGAGCAACCAAAAAAATGATTTTCAAGTCAAGCTCATGACATGTAAACAAGGTGGGTTTAGTGAAGAACATGATAAAAAATAGCATAGGGTTGGCTAATGGATGGGTTTGAGAGGTAAAGGCTATGAGTAAAATGGATTGAAGAAAGGTAGGTGAGAGGAATTAGGGTTTGGATATCTATATAAGCATGTGGGCTCACTTTCAAGTCATTTACACCCTCTTATTCTTCAATTTTAGAGCCTCTAAAGTTATCAAAGCATGAAGAAGTTGTAGAGATGGTAGAAATCTCGAGAGCTCTTCACCATGTAAAGAGAATCCATTAGCAAAACAAATGTAGGTCATTAAGTTTAGGTCTAGGTGCATTAAATTCTAGGTCAAACTAGGAAAACAAATGTGCCAAAGTGTAGAATGACACATTTGAAATCTACTATTGTGTATTTGATTTGCACAATGGTGCATTTGATAGTATAGTTGCACATTTGATTTTAGTTTGGTGCATATAAAAATAATTTCACAATTTATTGAGCACATCTAATGATAGAATAGCACATTTGAATAATCAATTCACATTTGATGTTAAATTGATGCATTTGAAAAATGGGTCGCATATGATTTTTTAAGTTTGGTGCTTTTGATTTGAGGGCTAGGTTCCTTAGATTTTTTTCTGATTTTGAATATGATTGATGTTGTACTAGATCCTATCATGTTAGAGAGTGACATCCCATTACTCTACAACTATGTGCAGGGTTGGATGAGATGGATCTTGTGTTCTTAGCAATTGTTAGATTGTGGCATATCACTTATATGCCAAAATTTGTACTCACAAGGCCATGATGATGACCCTAGTAAAGAGGTGGCATTGTGAGCTCGGTCTAATTTCATTCTACCTATAAGAGAGATTTCCATTATTGTGGAGGATGTGAGGAGTATCCTCATGATCCCCATCCATGACGATAGGGTAGTGTATATCATTAATTCAGGAGAGTATGCATTGGAGATAATCTTCCTCGATGATGCACATCTTTCCTCTTGGCATTGAGGATGGTGAGATGGACCTTCAGAGGGGTATGGGGAGATTCAACACACTTGCATTAGTTTTGGTTGGATTAATTTGAGGGGTGTTAGTCCTTGATCATAGATCAAGGGGATTCTCTATTTGATGGGGAAATTTTTTGGAGATAATGCTTACTAGTGTCATTTTTACTTGGGGTCCTTGTATATCAGCCTATTTATATCATGATATTCATTGAGTTGTATATAGATATGGTGCAACTTTGTCTTGTGAAGTTGCACTACTTCACATTTGGGCATGGGAATGTTCATAATGATTACACATCCCATGGGGTGGAGAGCATGAGGCAACAATATTCCTTATGTATGTGTATATGAGGATTCATTGACACATCAACAATTGGGTGACCTCAACCATTGGAGGAGAGTTTTTCTTGGGAGATGATGCCATTTTTGGAGGTTGGTGGTGATTGCCATAAGGCTACATTGTTGGTCTGCATTTATTTTTATCAACAACCCAAATTTTACAGATGGGTGTATAACATAGTGATATTTAAATGAGATTTAGGAATCAATGCCAGAGTTGAGCCCTCAGGTGTGTATGTATATAGGGGTTGGTGCAGAGGCTGTACCCCCAGACGCCTGGGTGATTTCAATATTTGTTCTCATTTGGTAGTCGCGCGAGAATTTTGTCGTTGGCCTAAATTTGATAGATGGTAGGAGAATGACAATTTGGTTGTACATCCAAATGGGTAGGGCAATGAAGAACCTAGGTAAAATATGACAACTAAAGGCTTATTAAGTAGAAATAGTGGGATACAATTAGTGGTAGTGGAATCTGGAGCTTGGTGTGGTGGAGGTGGTTAACTATGGGAGTAGTGATGATGAGAGAGGTGGAATGATGCAGCCGGAAGAGGAGTAGTGGGAGAGGTTGGGAGTGACCTTGGGAGAGATGAGACCTGGGTGGACTGACTCAGGATGCAGAGGAGATGGGAGGTGGTGATGATGATGAGGGAGGAGGAGATGGGGGAGGGGGTGATGGGGATGGAGAGATGTAAATTAGATTGGTAGTGCCCCTATCTGAGTGAGATCAAGCTTGTAGGGAGAGATGGATATTGGATAGAGAGGGATAGCCTCTTGGTATAACCAACATAGTGGATAGCAGAGAGGATGTTGAGATGCTCCAACATCAATAGGTAAAGGTAGGTGCGTTTCCACTGGTCACGGTGATGAGGGGCCCACACATACAGAAATTTGTCTGCTCGGACCATCAGGAGAGAGAAACCATGTGGAGATCCTTGTCTCTTAGATCAGAGATTAATCAGCTTCTGAGTGAAACTAGATTAGGGTGATACATTGATGCGGGCCTCGGGGCTTGCCATCAATGCCTTCATAGTCGAGGATAAGGTCTGAGCACAAAACTATGCGCCGGCACGTGCTATCAGCTGGGGTGGGTCTTCACCGTCCGCTTCCTGGAGCGATCATAAGGTGGGAGCTCAACAGGAGATTTTAGATACTAAAACCTTGCTCCCGTTGTTCTTTCCATATCATATGCTGCTATTTCTGCATCTTCGTAGCCTTCCTCGATTTTATATCTTGATGATGTATCGCAGAATGTTTTTAACATAACAGGTAGAATTTCATTGTCAGAAGATGATGATGTTCATGATTTGATGTGTTTCTACATGCATATGATGAATATCTATTATTTGATGTATGCATTTACTAATGGATCTTATTTTATTTTGCTATACGTTGGATATATGTATGCAATGATGATTCTTATTTGATATTGCTATATGATGTGATGGATTATGATGATGATGCACTAGATGATGGGATGAGGTGATGCTATTTTATTTTATTTTGATAATGCTATGATGTCCTAGATGATGATTATACCATGATGTTATGATTAATGATGCTATGATTATGGATGCAACTTGTATATATGATGTTACAATGGGACTAATGATTGTGTATGCATTGGTTATATGGATTTTTTGTTTGTATCATGATACATGCACACAATGGTTATTATGATTAATAGGATAGAAGAATTTATGTAGGATGATGATGGATAAATGAATCATTTTGATCAAATATAAAAATAAAATATATATGTATGATATGGGATTTTTCTTGAAAAATAGGATGGATAAATGAATTTTCTTTTTCTTTTTGTTATGCTAAAAAATATAGAGAGCAATCCTTATTTTGATAGAGCAAGTAGACACTATGCACCAAGGTATGAAGAATAAGGGTGACATCATATTTATTGCATGGACTTTGACTATGCAAACAAATAGGATTATCCTTATTCATATCAAACATACAAAAAACTTGTTTGAATGTGTGAGAGAATAAGACTTAGAGAATAGTAGTCCTAGTGCATAAAAGGTGCAAAGAACTTGATATGCAAAGGATTTTTGTTATGCAAGAAGCTACCTCAACACACACAAGGCAAGTATTCATCATGGTTATGTTATAAGAATGTCCCACAAACACAACACACAAAATAAATGACTGTGCCCCATTTTGTGCTCCTCTAGACACACCAAGATATTGAAAATTTGAGGTGAGAAGTAAGCATTGGAAAGAGACAAAAATATAAATAAATAAATAAAAACTAACTGAAAAAACATATCACAACCATCATCTCTCCTACCAACGAGATTGCAATTGTTATCTTGGATTGTTCATATTCTAGGAAAGATGTATCCATTAAGGCATTGATTAAGATGATGAATTAAATGTTTTAGAAAACAAGTATGTATGCTTAATGAGTTTTTTAAACAGTGATCCTAGCTTGCAATTTGTTATAAATGCTCTAGGTTTTGATTATTATGTCATTTTCTTTTGCTTACTTTATCAAAGGTGATTGTGATGATGATTTTATTATGGATGGGTGAATTTATGTTGGTATTGATTTGTTTTGTGCTTTGTTTTATAATTTTTGGGATATCTAATGTTTTTGGATTTTTAGAATATTTAACTTTTTTGGATTTTTAGAATATTTAATATTTTTGGATTTTTAGATTATTTGATGTTTTCTTACTTTTTGGAATATCTAATGTTTCTAGGTTTTTGGAATATTTAATATTTTTAGATTTTTGGAATAGCTAATGTTTTTGGATTTTTGGAATATTTAATGTTTTTGAATTTTTTGAATTTCTATTATTTTTGGATTCTTAGAATATTTAATGTTTTTGAATTTTTCAATTTAAGGTAATAAGAAAGATCTAATCTAATGACTAGGTTTAAGAAAATGCCCCTAGTTGGGTGTAGTATTATTTTATTATGAACTAAGTGGATTGATTTTATTATGATACTAGTGCTTGATGGATAACACTAGACACTAGTAAATTACCAAGCCATGCTAAGTGTATAGGAGAAAATATGATAGGCAGGTGGATATGGATGGAATACTAACATTATTATGAATGAAAAATATAAGAACCTGATAGATGGTAGGTGGTGCTTACTTCACATGGTGCTTGTAAATAGGTTCTCACCATGGTACTTGTCCAATGCACCACTGAAGTGGTTTTTGTAGACACTTAAAATTGTCTTGAATCAGTGAGAGCATTTTTTGATTAATTCTTCGTGTAACCATAATTCCATCTAAACCCTAATTTTCATCTAGACTCAATTCTAGAGTATATTCCACATTCCAATAATTAAATAATTCTAATAATTCTAATAATTCTAATTATTCTCTCTCTCATCATTTTGTCGATTAAATAATTATTATCTAATTATTCAATCTCTAATTTAATTTCATCTATGATTTAAATAAATATTATTTCTTATTTAACTGTCTTAACCTAAGCTTCCTTTATAATTAATTAAATTTATAATTTATTTAATTAATTATTGATGACATCAAAAACAAATGAATTTTTATTTATTTTATTTTTAAAATTTTTCTCTACTTTTCTCTTCACTTAACTCCCCCTTTCTCTCACTTAATTCTTACATCTTTCCATTTCCCACTACACATTTCCCTTCTATTCTTCTATTTCAAAAATGAGCAACTCTTACATTTTCAGTGGGCGTTGACAACTTTCCCATGATTGCATATTTATTCGATCTCAACCATCCATTCTCAATCTCATTTATCCATTTAGTACTCTTCATCTAACATTTCAATCTTTGATCTCCATTTCTCCTAACCATCTTTAGATCTTTGTTGTCTGCCATTATATGCTATAAGCCTTTTGCTATCAAAATATGAACCTTCAAAATCTTTAGAAAGCCCGAGGAAGCCGGTAATGGTACAGTTCACTGGATGTAAAATTTGTTTGTGTTTGCTTTAGTACTTTCATTTTTATCTTTTATTAAGTTTGTTTCATTACTTTGGTTAGAATTTATCTTATTCTGCTGAATTTGGTGGTTGTGCAAGGTTTCAAGCTCATAACCCTAATTTCCCCATCTTTTCTCAGGTTTTCTCAGAAGAGGATGAATTTTTATCTTCTTTGCATTTTTTCCTTTATTAGATTTTGTTACATGTAACATAAATAAGTTTTCACTGGTACTTTATACAGGCTCCACCAAAGTGGTTTCCACCATTGGACTGATTGTTTCTCTTTTCTTTTCTTTTTTGTTTTTTACCCTCAGATACCTCAAAGGTTAAGCAAAAAATTTATTGAGGTGGTTGTTGTTAATGGGATCTTGTAGGGGCTCACCTTTAGGTTTTTCTAGTTGATAATATCTTGACCCTAGCTTGATGTGATGAAAAATGGTCCCAACTACTCAAGTTCAAATTTTTCCTATGTTGTTTTGATCTAGTTTATTCTTATAATTTTATTTGAGGACTATATCATCTACTTTAAAAAATTTGGTTCTTGATCCTTTTGTTGTAACTAGGATGAAGGTAATTTTTATAGGCCTATAAATGATTTAATAATGCACTAAGATGTCTTTCATCAGGAAAATCTACCTCATGTAACTTGGATACTCGATACCCTTCATTATCAAAAAGATGTTGCAAGGACACCCTTAAAGAAGGTAGTTTGACCTCAATAGGAAAAATTTCTTGGATGCCACAAACTAGGGAATATGGTGTAGCACCCATAGGTGCTTAGATGCTAGTACAATAAGCCCACAAGATGGGGTTAAGTTGGATGTGCCAATCATGGTTAGTTCCATTGATGGTCTTCTTTAGGATTTTGTTGATAGTTATGTTGGAAACCTTAGATTGACCATTTCCCTATGGGTAGAATGGAATGGAAAAGTGGTGGATATAAAATTGTGAGAAAATAATTCAAACATCTTTATTTTTTAAAGGTGTACCATTGTCTATGATAATGGCAATGGGAACACCATACCAAAAAATAGGTAGTTAAGGATGAACTTTTCTATTTGTTTAGTAGTGATGTAGGTTAATAGTATTTATTTTATCCACTTTGTAAAGTACTCAGTGGCGGTGATATTAAACTTATGACCATTAGATGAGGTGGGGAAATTTCCTATGAGGTTGAGTTTGTATTGTGAGAATGACTATTGTGTGGTAATTGATGGAAACTCTTGGGTTGATGCATGAATTAGATATCCATGTTGTTGACATTGTAGATATTTCTTCTTAAATTGGTGTGCCTCTTGATCCATGGTAGGCCAATAGTATCCTGTTCTTGGTAGCCTTTTAGCAAGGGTAGGGCCACTATAATATAATCCACAAAAACCTCATTGTACCTTATGCAGGGATTTTTTAGCGTCTTTTAAGTTTAAACATCTAATTTAATACATATCATGAATACTCTTTTAGTATAATGTGTCACCAAGAATGGTGAAGTAGAATGAGTGGTAGATTAAGGTTTTCTTTTGTTTAGTGGTTAGGTTAGGTGGAATAGTACCATTTTGAAGGTATGTGTAAATATCATGGTACCATGGTGAATAAATCCCAATAATTTCACACACATATTCTAATTTAGGGACATCAAAGGAAGAGATCGAAATTTGTTCAACTAGAAATTCACATCTTTGACTATTGTGAGGCATATCTAGAAGAAATCCAATAGTTTCTATAGCATATGAAACTTTATTGTTCAACTTGGGTATTTGTTCAAATCAAATATTAGAAAAATACTACTTGAACATGTCAACCATTCTCTTATTTGGTAACAATTTATCGTCCTTTTCTTGATACTCATCAATAACTTGTCTGATTATTAGCTATGAATCACCATAGACCTATAACTCTTTGATTTTCCACTACATTTCCATTCCAAGTCCTATAATATGGTCTTCCTATTCAGTAATATTATTAGTAAATAAAAATGTCAATCAATATTCTTTTTGGAATATAATCACCTTGAGAGGTGATGGATAGGACTCATGCCCTTGAACCATGTTGTGTGTGTAACCCATCAAAGTATACTATCCATTGGTTTGTAGGAGTGATGGTTAAAATTGTTTCATTTGGAAAGTATGATAAGAGAGGATTATCATCATATAAAGGTGCTTCTGCTAACTGATCAATGACCTATCCCTTTATTTTTTCGGTCTACATGCTCTATTTTAAACTTGCTTAATATCATAACCCATTTAGCCATGTAGCTAATGAGTGTTGCTTTTGAAAACATATACTTCAACGGATCAAATGTTGAGATTAGATTAGTTTGGTGATTGAGTATGTAGTGTTGTAGCTTTTTTGATGCAAATACAACAACTACTTACATGCTTGCTCAATAGGAATGCAATTAAGCTCATATCCTACTAATGTCCTACTAACATAATATACTACTATTTCCTTTCCAATATCATCATGTTATGCTAAAAGGGATCCTAATGCTATTATTGTATCTAAAATGTACAATATGAGTGGAATTCCTTGCACTTGAGGCATCAATACTAGTGGTGATCCTAGATAATCCTCAAGTTGCTAAAATTCTTGTTGGCATTTCTCATCCCATTTGAATATGAAATATTTATGTAGGTGGTGAGAAAATGGATGAAATTTATCTACTAATTACGCTATAAATTGTTTGATGGGCTATAGATTTCCTTGTAGACTATGAAACTTCTTGAGATTCTTTAGTTAAGGCATATGAATTATATCTTTTACTTTCATGGGGTCAACTTCAATACCTCTATGAGACACAATTTACCCCAATAGTTTTCTTGCAATGACACCAAATATGCATTTCTTGGGATTTATCCTCACTTGATATTCCTCTAGTTTGTCAGGTACTTGTCCATGTGCATCCAAGTGTCATTTCCTTGTGATTGATTTCACTAGTAATTCATTTGCATAGTCTTCCATTATATTATGGAATATGTAATAGAAAATCATTGTCATTGCTCTTTGATATTTTGCACTAGCATTCTTGAGATTGAAAGGCATTTCATTCCAACAATAGGTACCCTAAGGGCATATAAAATCAATCTTGTGTTGATATTTTGGTGTTATATTAATTTGATTATATCCCAAGAAACCATCCATGAGGAAAATCATCTCATTCCTTTCTATCAAATCCACTATGATATCAATGCTTGATAATGAAAAGCCATTTTTCAAACAAACCTTTTTATATCTCTAAAATCAATACAAATATGGATACCCCAATGGGTTTTACAATAGTTACAAGGTTTTACACCCACTTTGGATAATATATTGGCATAATAAATCCAAAATCTAAGAATTTCTATAATTCTACCTTTACTAGTAGTATAATCTAGGAATGCATCTTACATAGTTTCTATTTTATCGGTTTATCCTTTGGGTAGACCGTCGAATAATAAACAACCAAATATGTATCTAATCCTAGCATGTTTGCATATGACAAATAAAATTTTACTTTTCATCTAGCTCAAGGAATGATGTGAAATCCTTCCTATTCTCAAGTGTCAATGATGCAACAAAGAATATGATTTTAGGATTGTCGGTTGTTCCCATATTTATTTTCTTTGATGTTTCTAATAAAATTAATGATCTCTCTTGATGTTTAGTGATACATGAGAGGTCAAATACCTCATTCAAATGCACCTCAGAGATGTTTTCATCCTTGGATACATCCTTTTTTTTTACGTTTTCTTGATCTTAAAGTATCACATTGTGGTTTTCACTAAGGGATGTTTTTATTATTTTTTATATTTTCTCTTTTGTAGTTGAAGGATTTGATTTTCTCCCCAAAATATTCTTGTGCATCAAGATCTATGTCAATTTCTTCTTTGCAATATCTAGGTGGTATGCCATATCTAGGTCCCATAAACTCAAAAATAGATTCATAATTTCAAAAATGTCTAGAATTGATGGTCATTACATTGGTCCTAATTGATAAGCTAGGGATAAATAAGTGTAAGGTTGTTGCTTTGTGAGGGAGATGTAAAGGATATGGATATTAGGGTTTTAGTCGATATGTTTTCAATTAGGTTGGTGATGTGCATGGAAGAGTCATTGATGGTATCATTATTAGAAGTCTCAACCATAGGAAAAACTTCAACTACTTTCTTAAGGATAGACTCAATGTTAGGAGTAGCATTACTTAATGACCCATACCCAAGCCCTAGTATTTCTATCTTTTTAAGAATGATGGGTTCTCTTATTCCTTGTTGATGAAGTCTAAGGCCACCTTGATTTGTAAATCCCATGTTCTTGTTGATATGAAAACCCTTACAATAATGCTCAACTAGTGGGGTTGGTTGTTCTTTCTCTTCTTAGTATAACCATTTTGAGATATCTTATACTATGACCTCTTTGGTTAGCTCTCCCCACTTTGAGAATATTGTGGGTTCATATCTGATAATTGAAGAGGTCTTCTCTATATGTTGAGGCTTACCATATGCCTTAGGAGAATATGAAAGTTGTCCTACATAGAAGGACCATTTTAAATCACATTCTTTGCAACCTGTATCATGTATTTGGATCTTGATTTCAAGAAGGGGCTCATGAGTGGTGGATGATGAGGCCAATGTGGATGGGTAAATATTATATGATGATGATGATGAGACAATATCATGATTAGGTACTTGGTGGATTTTTTGGTATTTTCACTATTGTGGATAGCAGAAAGGATGAGGGTTCCCATAAATGGTTACCTCAATTTTATTGTAGGGAAACTTTATGTATTGGTGTTAAGTGGATGGGATGTTCTGCATGGAATGTATCCATGGGTGGCCTAGGATAATTTTGTATGGTCTTGATCAAGGTCCAATACCTAACATGTAGTATCTACAATCATGAGACCAACTTGAATAGGTAGTTTTATTATTCCTTTTGATTCACACTCATTATTATCATATGATCTAATAGCAATGATCTTCTATTTTTATATGAATCTATCAAAGTATCCCAATTTTTTTACCAAATTCAAAGTAAAAATGTTTAAGCACATTTCACCATCTATCATAACTCTTTTGATTTTGTGCTTATGGTGCAGACTTCTAGGTATAACGCTTGGATATGATATGAGGTGGTATGAAGGTCTTTTTCTTTGAAAACGAGTTGGTGTGTGAATGAAATATATCCTACCATGGTTTAGAATTGTTCAATATCTATGTTGGTAGGTTTAGATGATACTTGTGTTAGGATATGGTGTTGTACACCATTGCATAAAATGTTATATTATAATGTTCTAATTAAATAATTATTTAGTTGTGATGCACCTAGGTGGTGTGGGTAATCACACTAGGTAATTATTTGGGGATTACTTTATGTTGTATTGTAATATTGTATTATTATTTAATGTGTGGGAGACATGTGATAATAATTTAATATTGGAGAAATATTAAATAAAGTGAAAACTTAGTACCCAATTTTAAATAAGGGATTAGTGATTTTGTGTTCACATGGTTTTGTGGCACATGGTTTTATCTTACAACTTGGTTGTATTTGTGTGAGCTTGAGTCTATAAAATCAAGCACATGTTTAGTGGTTAAGGTTGGTTGGGTGAGTGGGTTGTAATAATTGAGTCTTTTTTTGAGGAGTGCATATGTGAAGCATGGCATGAGATGTGTGGATTCATGCTTAGACACATGAGGATGCATTGAGAGGCTTGATTCTCTAGAGGTATTCATTGTAACTCTTGGATTGATTTATTACTAAATAATATGATGGAGTATGGATGCTTTTGGAAGCCGGGTTTTTCCCTCTTAAAGGTTTTCCCAGGGTATATCTTATGTTATCTTGTGTCTTTTCTATTTGATGTATACAATATGGTTACTTGTATGTATGTTTATATCTCATGAGTTTATGTAGGAAATGAATTAAGATTGTGGCTTGAATGCATTATTTCCTAACAAGTGGTATCAAACCTTTCATGGTTGATGGATTTTTGTTATAGCCCTAGTTTGAGAGATTTTTTGAAAATTTTAAGCCATGGCTATGCATGTTAGATTTGATTCATTGCAAGATATGGAACACATGTTGCAGGTGTTTCTTTGTAGATTTTGGATTTTGGATTGCCAAGATTTGTTTGGTTTATTGCAGATTTGAAGTATTCAAAATTTGGGTCAAAAGGGTTTCTTGGTTTGAGTTTTCATATAAGATTTTTGTAGAGTTAATTTCCTGGATGACCTCTTGAGACAAAATTGACCTTACCATTGGATCCAGAAGGCTTGAGACATGAAAAATGACATAAAATTTGCCCTATTTTTGAGAAGTTGAAAAAATGCAAAAAAAAAATAGTAAAAAGGCCTATTCAGTTGTACAACCTAGTTAGAGAAAAATAAAATATTAAAAATATATTAATCCACCATTGAAAAAATAAATCCACAAAAAAAATTATTTCCCTGAAAAAAAAAAGAATCAATTGAAAAAAGCCTTATGAAAATCATTGAAAAGAACAAAAAAGAAAAGAGAGGAGGAATATAATAATGAAAGTGCAGTCTTTGACACATGCAAAACCTCATGTGCCATGGACTTTTAGTGTTAATCAAATAATCACCTTGACCCTTTTCTTTTAAGTTTGAAACAACTTTTAAAGTTTAAAATAGTAAACAAGTCTAAAAACTTTCATATATAAAAAAGCTTAAATTAAATGATTCAAACCATCCATCCTTTTTATTAAAGATTTACCATTAAATATTAAAAAAAAGTCTGCCACTTTTTTAAAAAATTTAAATTTAATATTGCCAAATTAAATTCATTTAAATAAAGCAAGTGGTGTCCACCAAAAGTTGCTCATATAGTCAAATTGCACATTTTTTCAAACTAGCATAACTTTCATCTAGAATGTCAGATTTTCAACTTCTTATACTTGTTGGAAAGATGGTTCCAAGAAATACACAGTGGTATAGGTTTGGTTTCTTGATTTTTCTATTTTAATCAATTTTTTGAGCCCAAAAGTTAAATGTTTTTTGTTTCATGGTTTTGGTCATAACTTTTGCATATAGAATTAGATTTTAGATTTTGAATAGGCATTGGAGAGCATGTGCAATGTACTACATAGTGGATTAGGTAGATTTTTAGTTTGTTGTGTAGGATGATTTTTGTACTTGTTTGATCACTTGTAGGAGCTTGGAATTTGAGGTGTTATTGTGTGAGCATCTAGATGAGTCAAGAGGAAAAACCTTAATGGAGTATATGTTTATATATGATGTTTATTGATGGTACAATTGATTATTAGTTTGATGCTTTCTGGTATAGGTTTATAGGTGTTTTTTTAGAATTGGACTTTGATGGTGACAAACAAATATGTTGTCTTCAGTTTTGAGGACATGTGTTGACATGAGTGGAGACTTGGAGTCTTATATGGGTGATAGTTGAGTGCAGGTACAAAGATGGATATGGTTATGGTTTCATGGGTATGCAAGTGCATTTATGCATTGGCATTAAATGATCATGTATGTGGTTGTTTGGTGGTGATTTGGTTTGATGTTAGGATGTTGTTCTCATATCCTTGCTACTTGTATGGTTCCTTGACTATGGTTACTCATTTGTGGACATGTTTAGAAAATTAGATCTGTGGTTGATTTATTGTTTGAGTCTTGATGTCTATAGGATTATCTTCTTTGATATCTTAGTTTGTAGGTTACTAATGTGATGAATATTTTGCATATTTTAGTGGTTGGGTCTATGAGTTATGCAACTTGTAGGTGTACAACCTATTGGGTTGTAGTGAGATGACTTAGATGTGGACTATCTATATCCACTAGGTTTGATTCATTGTTGATTTTGGCTTGTTGTAATTCATTATCTTTTCACATTGAACTATATTTATGGGATGTAACCAGATGTGGATGATTGGTAGTTAGTCAGTTAGTGGGACTTCATAGCATATGGTTTTGATACAATATCGCAGTAACTTAGTACATTTAGTGGTGCCGCGCAGTGGGGCTGATGGCTGATGAGCTTGGCCGGTGTTGGATTGGTTTGTGATGGTTTGATGGAAGTTGACAACATCTTCTTGGCTTGGATACAGTTTCAATTATGTACCGCGTTTGGTTAGTGTATGAACCCTGGAGATACAGTCTTCATGGAGATATGCATTTTTCATATAACTCCCAGTTATCACGGTTCATTGAGGGTTATTAAAGCATTGACATGGTGCATCATTGGTGATAGTTATCTTCATGTGATTGGAATGTGGTTTCTTGGACTGAGTGTTTTATATTGCTCTCATGGTTTACTCTGATCTTCAGTTTGATTTCCAGGCATAATTATGTGTTCTCTTGATATCAGGATGTTTGAATTGGTGCATGTGATCTCCTAGGAGGAGATGGTTAGATCATGTTGTCATGATAGGTTCATGATTCTGTGGCTGAAGCTTTGACATTGATCTTGGTGTTTCTCTCTTTGTATTGACTACATTGATCATTTGCTCGATTACTTCATGATGTCATTATGTGTCATTTGGATTTTGGCATGTATTGATCAGTTTCAAGTGCTCATGGATATATGGAGATGTGGGTGATGGTTGGAGTTCTCTTCTGATTAAAGACATTTACTTGAGATGATTACTCTTTGGAAGTTTCAATAAGAAGACCAAGGATCTTTCACCTAAGTATGGATGTGAGTTCGTGATGTACATATTGATGTAGAGCAGGGAGGAGTTTATCAAAACAAACACAATTCAATCAACTTGAAACAATATTTTCACCTTTAAGATCCTATCTTGGTGTTGTCTCACAATTTTCTCATTTTTCCTTGCAGCATTCTAGTGTATCTTGTCCTTAACTCTTAAGAGAAATTGAAAACCCACAAAACTATCACTGTTCTAGACACCCATTTTCCTTCTCCACACCATATCTCAAAATTTCATAGGGTCACTTTGGATCATCACCCTCAAAACTCTGCTACTATGCTGCCCTTAAGCCCAATTAGGTCACTTTTTCAAAGCAACTTCATGAAAATCTTCACCCAATCCACCAAACCTTATTCCAATGCTCTTCACAGGTTACAAATAGAATGAAACAACATTTTTTGGCCAATGAAACACTCACTAATTCATCAAACCATAAAACCTATTTAGGCTTGTCATATAGGGGTTTATCGAAACTACCAACTCCAAGCCTCCAGTCTACAAACCAACACTTCAAACACACCAAATAGGACCTGCACATGCTATTCCAACCTTTACAAATCACTGCCCAAAAGTTTCCTAACCAATCCTAACCTCTGGGGTGGCAAAAGGCCTGTGTTTCCGAGCCTAGGGCATCACCATATTTTCTAAGGCCTGTCTCTCTGACCAGCTCAGCGACACTTGAAAATAGGGCCTCTCTAACACCCGTTTCCACTTCGGTTTGTAGGGTTTCCATTTGGTGGGATAGTCCAATTGTACTCATTATCTTGCACTCAAACCCTCAAAATACGGGTTTTCAACTGTCATAGTATTTGGCTCTAAATTCTCTTAGTTTCAGCAGAATCATCAAACCAAAAATACAAAAACAGAGTTTCAGCTCCTTATATCAATCAAATACAATGAATCAAGAAGAGAATTAGTAGAGCATTGTTGCAAGCTTAACCATGTAATTTACTAAATACTAGAAAATGAAGGTTTGCTGTTTCATAAAAATCACAGAACCTGCTGTACCCTATTGTGCTTCAACCTTCCCACAAAACCAATAGCAACTAACTCATCTTTTGAACTACTTGATATTGGACTTCCATTTTTACATTTTGCTTTCTTGTACTGTATGACTGCAAGGTTATACTTGTTTTACAAAATGGACCCCATGAGCAAGTGCATTGAAATGTTCTTTTGTGACAATGCATCATGCTTGATCTAAGCACCCTGAAACCAAACCATAGATCTTGTTTACAAAATTGACATGGTTTTCACCCATACACTCGGACTCATCATCTCGCTCGCCCTTGGTCCTTCATTTCTATGGTGTCAAGGCGCTGTCTAAATATGCTCCAATGGGTCAGGTGCCACTGCTGTGTTTGCGGCTATTTTCCTTGCATTTGGGAGACTCTACGCCTGAGGTGTTCAACTTGGAACCTACTTGATGGACATTATAGAGCCTTCTCTTTACTTGGAACTGATGTTAAACCTGCTTGAGCACATACACACATACCTTTGTCATCCTTTTCTTGAACTATCCTCTTCTTTACCCTTGTTGCACACTTTAACTTACCCACATGTCCTTGCCATTCACCTTGAATCACTTCACCTTTTCCTTTCATCTCTTCCCTCAAATTCTCTACCCCTAGAACCTTTGTTTTATCAGGTTTACAAACCTCTATATTGATAGAATTTGACTACCCACTAGAATCTTTTGAAATCAAAGAACAAATCACTCTTTCCATCATGACCTCAACATGCTTCTCAAACCACTCTTGAATCTTCACAATTAATTCATCCTTGACCTTCAACATATCAGGTTTGGAAACCAACTCATTATATTTTCCCTCCAACATTGAATCATTTTTCAAACTTGTTGTCTTAGCATCTTCATTTTTAGTGGTGGTTGCAAACTCCTCATATTTTTCTTCATCAATCTTTATAAACTCTTTCTTTCCTAACATTATCACCTTGGCTGCATTACCTTGTCCTTTATCATCCTCCTGCAATGGTATCAAAGCAAATGAGGCTCCATCTTTCTTAATCTCATAACTATTGTTTCTACCATCATATATTGCATGCCTATCAAACTGCCATGGTCTTCTTGCAACAAGTGGCACACATCCATAGGCAACATATAGCAAAAAAATTGTCCTTATATCCACCAATATTAAACTTAACCCAAGCTTGCTCATTCACCAAAACAGATTGACTTTCATTCAACCAAGATATTTTATAAGGTGTTTCATGTGGTATCTTTTCCAACTTAAGTTTATCAACCATTTCTATGGACACCATGTTATTGGTACTCCTTGAATCTATTACAACCTTACATACCTTTCCATTGCATTTGCAAGTTGTCCTTAATAGTGTTCTTCTTTTTGTTGGCTCCTTCTCCTTGGATGCTTTGAGGAGTGTTCTTCTCATCATCAAGGATTCTCCCATTTATGGAGTAGCAAGTTGATTAGGAGAGTTAACACTCTCACAATCTTCCTCTTGCACCAATTCAAATATTTTATCACCACCAATTGAAGTAGAAGCTTGTTTATCCAGACACTTCCACGCTTGATGGAAAAACTGATTACAATGATAACATCTTCCTGAAAATGTGCTTGAACCTCTGCCTTGTCCACCAAATCTTCCTCTAAAGCCTCTAAATCCACCTCTTTGATTAGCCACTTTTTGTTGCTTTTACTTGCATCTTCTTGGTCTTCATAAGACTGCCTTGATCCTCTTCCTCTACTAGTGTTGCCTCTGCCTCTTCCTTGTCTTTCTTGCCTTCTTTTTAATTTATCCTTTGCCCTAGCAGCCAACTAAAAACATTCTTCAACCATCCTAAGAGTAGCAAGACTCAATTCATCTTGAATTTGGAATCTCAAACCATTCATATACCTTTCTATCTTCTCATTTTCATCTTCAACATGACCAACTCTAATGTTTAACTTGTGAAATTCTTTAGTGTAGGCCATGAAATCCTTTTCCTTTTGCTTTAAGTTTTGCAACTTCTTGAAAGTTTGTATTGCATGATCACCTAGCAAAAATTGGCTCTTAATCTTTAACACCATCTTATCCCATGAACTGATTTTTTTCCCCCTTTTTCACTCTTTTCTCTTGCACATAGTTCCACCAGGTTAGAGAAGGGCCTTTCAACTTAGTCTTAACAAAATTTACCTTTTATTCTTATGCAACCTCCTTGTACTCAAATTAATTTTGTCTAGTGCATCTATCCAATCCAACACTTCTTCTGCATCCAATTTTCCACTATACATTGGAAAATCTATTTTCACCTTAGAAGCATCTCCTCTGATAGCCTTGAGCATTTTCACCATCCTTCTCTCATCAGGGTCCAATTCCTCTTCATCATCTTGGACTCTTCCTCGAGGGTTTTCATTCTCACCCTCTCCCTCTTCCTCTCAGTCACTTTCCTCTTCAATGACCTTTCCTCTCCTTTGATTTGTTTCCAATGCTGCAAGTCTAGCTAATACTACTTCTTGAGACTCTTTCATCATCCTAATTTCCCTAGCAATAACTCCACTTCCTTTAGGAGGCATCTTTTCCTTTCAATCTATAACTTTTCTTTATTCAAACTTCAACTTTTCTTCTTCAATAGATCAAAACCTATGCTCTGTTACCACTTGATGAAGAGCAAGAAGGATTTTATCAAAACAAACACAATTCAATCAACTTGAAACAATATTTTCACCTTTAAGACCCTATCTTGGTGTTGTCTCACAATTTTCTCATTTTTCCTTATAACATTCCAAATCGTGTTTTTTGTCCTTAACTCTTAAGAGAAATTGAAAACCCACAAAACAATCACTATTATAGACACCCATTTTCCTTCTCCATAACATATCTCAAAATTTCATAGCGTTGCTTTGGATCATCACCCTCAAAACTCTACTGCTACACTGCCCTTAAGCTCAATTAGGTCACTTTTTCAAAGCAACTTCATGAAAATATTCACCTAATCCACCAAACCTTATTCCAATTCTCTTCATAGGTTAAAAATGGACTGAAAAAACAATTTTTGGCCAATGAAACACTCACTAATTCATCAAACCACTACACTAGGTTATTTAGGCCTATTTAGGCTTATCATACATGGGTTTATTGAAACTACCAACTCCAAGCCTCCACTCTACAAACCAACACTTAAAACACACCAAATAGGACCTACACATGTTATTCCAACCTTTACAAATCACCATCCAAGATTTTCCTAACCAATCCTAACCTCTATGCCTCAAAATTGCTCCAAAAACTAATGTTTCCAACCTAGGGCATCACCATATTTGCCTAAAACCCTCATCCTTGCTCATTCCAACTCAAAAAACATGAAAATAAACCTATCTAACACCATTCCACTAATTTTCAGAGGTTTTCATCAGTGGAATGGTCAATTATGCCATGATCTTGCTCTCAAACCCTCAAAACAGGGTTTTCAACCCATCCTTAGTATTTTGGCTCTAAAATTCTCCTAACTTGATGAAATCACTCCAAAACAAAACCAATTTTTTTTAACTCATATATCAATCAAATACAATGAACTTTAGATCAAAATCAATTAGTATGGAGCCGTACTATAGCCTATAGCAGCAAATTTACCAGAAAACACATAGAAAATTGAAGGTTTCTTATTTTTTTCAACAAAAATCCACACCAAAACCTTTCTTTGACCCATACCTATTTTATTTAAACCTTACACACCAAAACCAACTAACACAACCAACCCTAACAGCCTTTTGAACTACTTGACCATTGGACTTCCATTTTTTTGCATTTTTGCATTCTTGCACATGACAACATTTGCAAGATTTTACAACATTTACAAAATGGACCCCATATAACTTGAAGTACATTGAAAATTTTCTATTAGGACCTTATTACATCACACTTAGACTCTAAAAACCTAAAAAAAAACATAAGACCTTATTTACAAAAATTGACATGGTGCCCCTACACCACATATAGAAGATATTATTCTTGGAGTGAGTCATGATGACTTGGTTATCTTGTAGGACCAGTATCATTCCCCACTCTTGATCTACTTGGTAGTTTATCATTCGAGAGGAATTTTCCTATTATTTCTTTTATACGTGTTTTGTTTTGTGCTTTGATTTCTCATGGGATTTTCCAGAGTCATGATTATTGATTTTGGAGATTCATTCAAGAGGATTGGTTAGCATGAGTTTATATGCTTTATCTTTCATTGATATGGATCTTGAGCTATGGATATTTAATTCTAGAGGATTCATTATTAAGGATGTTTGGCATGGTTATATCCTTGTGTATTTGAGTTTATGTTATAATTTATTGATGAGGTTTGTTAGGAGATGGTTTATGGGCCGATTTCCAAATTTGGGAATGATTTCTTTGAGTATAATGATTTTCTTAGTTAGAGAGGCTTACATCCATGTTAGAATTTACATGATTCATATGTCTGTTTGATCAAAGAGATTTAATTTTATTTAGGTGTTGTTGAAGCTTCTCAATTGGGGTTGTTAAGAGATATTACTTGACACAACATTATATTTTTGAGGTGTTGGTAGAAGGACATGCTATAGTTTATAAGTTTTCTCTCTTCATGGTTCCTTCCTAAAGGATTATGTTCATATGATTTGGGAGGATGCTGGCAACATGTTGTGAGATATTACAACTATTTGGGTTGTTTGTGTAGATCATTGTAATTTTTCTTGATACTTCATTGTTGATCATTTATCACACCTTAATATAGTGTTGATTGGAAGAATTGATATGCTTTGAAATTACCTATACAGTGGCAGTTCCTAGATATGTATGTTCTTCATTGACAAGTTTGATATAAAGAGCTTGTGATTGCAATTTATGGGTTGCATATGTTGTTGGCATGAGTTTATTGATGTATTGATACCTAGGAGGTATGGATGGTTGGATATGGTGTTGTACATCATTGCATAAAATGTTATATTATAATGTTGTAATTAAATAATTATTTAGTTTTGATTCACCTAGGTGGTGTGGTTAATCGCACTAGATAATTATTTGGGGACTACTTTATGTTGTATTGTAATATTGTATTATTATTTAATGTGTGGGAGACATGTGATAATAATTTAATATTGGAGAAATATTAAATAAAGTGAAAACTTAGTAACAAATATTAAATAAGGGATTACTGATTTTGTGTTCACATGGTTTTGTGGCATATGGTTTTATCTTACCACTTGGTTGTATTTGTGTGAGCTTGAGTCTATAAGAGCAAGCACATGTTTAGTGGTTAAGGTTGGTTGGGTGAGTGGGTTGTCATTATTGAGTCTTTTTGAGGAGTATATATGTGAAGTATGGCATGGCATGTGTGGATTCATTCTTGGACACTTGAGGATGCATTGAGAGGTTTGATGCTTTAGAGGTATTCATTATAACTCTTGTATTACTTTATTGTTGAATAATATGATGAAGTATGCATGCTTTTGGAGGCTGGGTTTTTCCCTTTTGAGGGTTTTCCTAGGGTATATCTTGTGTTATGTTGTGGCTTTTCTATTTAATTTATGTATTATGGTTACTTCTATGCATGTTTATGCATGTATATCTCTCATCCAGGGTTATGTAGAAAACAAATTAAGATTGTGGGTTGAATGCATTATTTTCTAAGAAGTGGTATCAAAGCTTTCATGGTTGATGTTTTTTTTCTATAACCCTATTTTGAGAGATTGTTTGCAAAGTTGAAGCCATGGCTATGCATATTAGATTTGAGGCATTGCAAGATATGGAATACATGTTTTAGATGTTTGTTTGCAGATTTGGGCTTTTGGGCTGCCAAAATTTGTTGGGTTTATTGTAGATCTGAAGTATTCCAAATTTGGGTCAAAGAAGGTTTCTTGGTTTGAGTTTTCATATGAGAATTTTTTAGAGGAAATTTCATGGATGACCTCTTGAGACAAAACAAACCTCACCATTGAATCTAGGAGGCTCGAGACATGAAAAATGACATAAAATTTTCCTTACTTTTGAGAAGTTGAAAAAAAAGGAAAAAAAAATTAGTAAAAAGGCCTATTCGGTTGTATGACCTTGTTGGAGAAAAATAAAGTGTTAAAAAAAAATTATCCACCCTTGAAAAATAAATTTGCAAAAAATTCTATTTACCTACAAGAAAAAAAATTGATTGAAAAAGAGCCTTTTGAAAATCATTGAAAAAACCAAAAACAAAAAAATGAGGAGGAAATATAATAATAGGGGGTATGGGGTCCACAGACCTGTACCCTCCCTGCATCATCCCTGTACAACCCATGGGTTGCAGTGACTATCAATCAAAATAGTACTATCAGCCATTTCTTTTAAGGTTTTGAAACTTAAAGACTTTTTAAAAGTTTAAAATGACTACTTAAGGTTTAAAAACTTTCATATATAAAAAAGCTTAAATTAAATGATTAAAACCATCTGTCTTTTTTATTAAAGATTTACAATTAAATATTTTTTAAAAAAAATCTACCACTTTTTAAAAAATCTTAAATTTAATATTGTCAAATTAAATCCATTTTAATAAAGCAAGTGGGGTCCACCAAAAGTTGCTTATATAGCCAAATTGGACATTTTTAAAAACTAGTATAACATTCATCCATAATGTCATATTTTCAACTTCTTATACTCGTTGGAGAGCTGGTTCCAAGAACCACACATTGGTATAGGTTTAATTTCCTGATTTTTCCATTTTGATCAATTTTTTAAGTCCAGAAGCCAAACAATTTTTTTTCACGATTTTGGTCATAACTTTTGCATACAGAATCATATTTTCTATTTTGAATAGATGTTGGAGAGCATGTGCAGTGTACTGCATAGTGGATCAGGTAGATTTTTAGTTTGTGGTGTAGGATAATTTTGGTACTTGTTTGATAGCTTATAGGAGCCTGGGATTCGGGGTGTGATGGTACAACTAATTATTAGTTTGGTACTTATTGGTATAGGTTTATAGGTTATTTTCAGAATTGGACTTTGATGGTGACAAGCACACATGTTGTCTTCAGTTTTGAGGACATGGATTGACATGAGTGGAGACTTGGAGTCTTGCATGGGTGGGTGAGTGTAGGACCATGGGGGTCCAAAAAGTGGTGATATGACCCAAAAGTGGTTGACGACATTTTTTGTATCCAAATTTGATAAACAAAAAGGGTTTATTGATAAAATTGTCATGTTTCCACCAATATAAGATATGACTTATTTGGAATTAAATAGATAATTATT
>VDFB02215892.1:0-12058 GCA_007258455.2 Sequoia sempervirens
TCCACATTATCTAATTATAGGAAATACATCATTTATTTATTTTTTTAATTAAAAGAAATCATTCTAAACCCTATATAGGATACATTGATACTTCAAAAGCCTCTGAAGGAATTTGAGATTATGCAAATATATGTCAAGTAACATTCATAAGGTTTAGAAAATCTTGATCACTCTCTAGAATAGCCCATTAAACATAGGTTGTGCTTGAATGCACTACATAATTGATATAACACAACCACTCTGCATATCAACCAGAGTTATAGGCTCTTTATTGCAGCAAGAGGTAATCACTCTTCGATCATGCTATAATTACATCCTATCCTGTTAAACTTGAGACAACCTGAATGCACCCAATGATGATTATTGACACCTACATTATACAACCTGAATTAACTACATTAAATGAGTGCCTCCATTTCTATCCCAAAATAGCCACATTAAACTTGGGTCACACATGAATGCATCCACCTTATTTTATTTATATACAAGCCTTGATAATATCTGATTATGGATCATAATTACATTCTGAGAATCTATTCCTCCGTTGTGATCTTATGGTGATTCCACACAACAAAATCTGGACATGAAATTCTCAAAACCTCTACAAATGAAATCTGATGAGATATTGCTTTAAAATATGATTTTCAAACCTGGAACTACAAATCTGACTTACTTGAATTCTGCAAAAAGACAATGACTATCCTCAACCTAGCGATATCTTCTTGAATTTTTTTTATTTTTCCCAAGAAAATTGTCCTTAGTTCTCCACAAACTGTCTCAAGTAGATCAAAACACCATTGCAATAAATCAGGCGCGAACTCACTTTTCTTTATATCGGCCACAATTTTATTTTTTTAATTTTTCATGTTTGTCTAACATTCGATGAAAATAATAGCCGACAATTCGATGAACACCAGGTTCGTCGATATTTCCATGAACATCGGGGATAAACTTTTGAAAAAATTGGAAATTACACATCAAATTTTACAAGCACCCAGAGCGAACATGAATTTTTACATATTGTCGAGACCCGGTTTAAATTAAGTATTTTCTTGATCAAATGCGTGGTATTTGCGATGATTGTGTTGCCATGTCACTGTACGGCTGACACATGTCAAGAATTCATTGGTCCATGTCAACATCCATACAATGACTCATCTGCCAAGTCAACATGATGACGTTAGCACTATACCTTCTAGTCAACCCAATCAACCGCGAGCTTTGACCATCCATATCTCGCACATACGAGCTCTGATTTTGATGAAACGAATGTTGTTGGAAAGATCTCGACGATATCTTCACGATGGTACCAAATTCAACCACTTTTGAATATTTCAAATTTTGACCTTTTTTCATCATCCCTGGTACCTAAGTTGACTGACCTTTGACCAAAATTTGACCTATGATATCTCACACGTACAGGCTTTAATTTTGATGAAACGAACATTGTTGGATTCATGTCATTAAGCCCTTCGAATTGGCACCACTTTTAGTTGATTCTAAGTTGGTCTATTTTTTTCACCTTCTGATGGCCTTCTGGTCCAAGTTTGACCAAACCTTTGACTGCACATAACTTGAGCAAATGAACTCCTTTTTGATCCGTTCAAGTTACATCAGAATTAGTTCGTCAAGCTCTCTGTGATGACATCACTTTTGGAGAAATTGGAACACTTCAATTTTTAGGTTCTGAAGATCCACCTAGATCAACAAGAAAGGAAAGTTTGAACCTAATTGGTTGGGTCCGTATGTTATTAGCACAAAGTATGGATCATGGGCATGCAACCTTGACACACCTGAAGGGGAGCCCCTCAAAGATCCTATCAACATCATGCACCTAAAGAGGTTTTAACCTAAATCAATTGGGTCCTCCCATCTTGCCAAAATTAGAAAAAATACTAATTTTTTTTTTAAAATTAGAAAAATCCAAGAAAAAGTAAAGAGAAATAAATTCGTCATATGGTGAAAACCACCTTTGTTGGTGTCGTAGATAAGTACAGTTGGTGAAAACCTAGTAATAGGCATCATACATAGAGAGCTTAATTATTATCTACCTTTTTTCCTAGTTGTTGCATGTCTCCATCCATAGTATCCTCACATCCAATTCCTAACATCTCATCATATCACTTCATTTGCATCTCATCCTTGGCCACTTGGTATGTTTTGATTAAGCATGGAATGATTATCAGCTATCCATAATCTTGAGATTTTTCATCCTAATTTGAGCTTATGTCAATTTCATGGCATCATCTGGGGTCCTTCATCATGTTGGTCTCATCTGGTTCCCATCTTGTCCTCTTGGTCCTCTTGGTCTTTGTTGAACTACATTGCCCCTGCGCTTTCACATAGGAAAGGTTGATCATTTGATCCACCCCAAGGGAATTTTTACCATCCTGTTTCTGTCATCCATCTTCTATCTCCATCATCCCCTTTTCGCTCTTATCCATGGTCAATCGTTATTTTTCCTTTTCTAAACTATGTTGCCCCTTCGCTTTCATGTAGGCAAGGTCGATCTTTTCATCCACCTCAGGGCTTTGTTGTCTTTACTTGTTATGTCTTTCGTCATCCATCTTCTATCTCCATCATCCCCTTTTCACTCTTATCCATGGTAAGTCATTGTTTGTCCTTTTCTTAACTATGTTTCCCCTGCACTTTCACATAGGCAAGCTTGATATTTTGATCCACCCCCAAGGATTTGTTGTATTTTACTCATTATGTCTTTCATCATCCATATTTTCTCTCCATCATCCCCTTTTCACTCTTATCCATGGTTAGTCGTTGTTTGTCCTTTTTCGAACTACGTTGCCCCTATGCTTTCACATAAGCAAGGTCGATCTTTTGATCCACCCCCAGGGCTTTGTTGTCTTTTACTCATTATGTATTTCGTCATCCATCATCAGTCTCCTTTGGTCCTCTTTCCACTTTTATCCATGGTCTTTTCCTAAACTATGAGGGCTCTGTGCTTTCACATAGGCAGGGCTAATCTTTGATCAGCCTCTGAGCCCCTAGGTCATTAGGGTGTGTCAGTCATGTGTCAGTCTTTTGTCTTGTCTCTTGTGTCATGTTGTCAAGTGTGTCCCTATCTAGCTGGTTCTTCACAAATTGGATCCCCTAGTATCAAAAGATCTTATTAGTGTCAAAAAAACTACATCATGTGGGTCATCCTAGTTTAGTATCCATCATCAGTCTCAACAAGATGAATCCTTCCTAATAGACCTCATCAATCCCATCCATCCTCTTGATCCTATGGTAAAGGACATTTGAACTTCATTGTGATCTTTTAATGCTTTTGGCTTTTGTTTATTGTTTGAGCTCCCTATTACAACTAGTCAAGGTCACCATAATCTATCATATTATGGTGTTTTTTGATGGGTTAACATAGGGGCATACCTTGATCATTTATTGTTGTTGTCTGCTAGGTTGTCCCACATAGTACCCACCAAGATCTCCAAGATCTTGTGTTACGTTGGGACATCCCTTTGTGCTTGTGGTTATCCCAATACCTGGCCCAACCAAAGTCTCTCTCACTTTGGGGTGTTGAGATAGTCTTGTCTGTTGTGTTTGTTTTATGCGTTAGACACTAACTTTCCTTGGTTTCATATACCCTGGCACCTGGTGTCTAACGCTATAGCAAAAAGCAGTGCTCTGAAGATGGAAAATTAAATTAGGATTGGATTTCATATTCAATTATGTTGCATTGCATTGCATCCCTATCCATTAACCTATGATTCTGGTTGTGCAAATATTCACCTTCTCTTTCTCCCATTCTTCTCAGGATATCAATGGTTTTCGACAGGTGTAATTTCACACCATTTACCCACATTCCCATGCAAGTCCTTATTGCCACTTATGTTTATTACATGTTGCATTATAGGTTCATTGCATTTTATTCCAAGTGCATTATCATCTTATATTAAGCATCTTAGATTCATTTTCACATATGTACATATTATTTTATATCATTAACATATTACATGCATCGCCACCTGCATCACAAAATGTTAAGTCCATATCCATCATACATAAAATCATAAAGCATGCATCACATCCTGCATTACATGCGTTAGTTGCATCCATATAATTATCAACATATAACATCATAAACATGTACACGTATCATATCATCATGATCACCCATCATAAAATCATAAACATACACATATGTATAAATGGAATCACCCATCATATACATAACATGGTATCAATAAGAGTTGTCACACATCATATAAATATCCAAATCAAATTTCCATCACATAACCCATAATAATGTCCATCAATACCATCAAAACACATACACATCGTATACACTTTGTATACATCATAGTCACAAAATAAAGTACAAGTACAAGGTCTAAATCAAATACTTTGTACTGTCCACCTTGCACCTGTCAAAATCTAGTATCATGTCATCTTCCAAAAGAGTTTCCCACGTCCGACCTCTGTGGAGAATTAGGCATTAACCCTCTGTGAAGGATAGTCATCTGAGAGTCACTATATCCTCGAGTCCACGTCCCTAGTGACTGGGATGGTGCGGGTATCTAAGGAGCCTATCAGACAAAATGAAATGTGTGATGTGCTAGATCTGGAATCGCATGTTGATAAGCAACCATCCAGTAAATCACCTCCCTCATATACTTATCTCTCTCTACAGCCTAATATCTGGCAACATTCCACTCATTTCTATATCTGTCTCGATCTCTACTAATGACTCCCCTCTGTTGTGTCCATGCATCCAGTGTCAACATCAGTTGATCTCTCTCTACTCTTAGCTATGACATCTACTATGTGTCCCTATCCCTCTCATATTGCATCTGTGCTTACATAGCATGTATCTGTGCCTGCAATCTTTGCACCTCTAGCCCTATCTTGCCACCCCTACCTTGTGCTTCCTATGCCCAACTATGTGCCACATATCTCTCTGCAATTTCTACCTAAGCAACTAATGCATCCCTCTCCACCATTCTATTTCCTCCGTCCTTTCCTCTATCTTCCATTGTATCCCTCCCTACACTACATCCCTCTCCCCATGTAGGATCTGCACCTATCTTTTCCCTACATCCACCCTCTCCTGCATCAGCCCCATCTCTCTGACTATCTGATCAGCCACCTCTACCCTAACATGAAAGATCATCACTCCTACCTTAGCTCAGTCCTCTCTCTAAATAGTCCCTCTACCTACCTCCTCAAGCCCTCCATGTCCCTCTCCATCTGTGTCATAGCCTCTGATGATATTTGGTTTGCCACTACCTCTTGCCCCCTCACCTATCGGATCACCATCACTACCTCTAACTGGTCTTGCTACCATCTCACAACCATCGCCTCCTCATGCTCCCTCACAACCTCTACTCATAGTCCACTCACCTCATCCTCTATCCCATCCCTCTTCACCTATATTCATAATGCCTCGTGTGCTAGGCTATCACAATCCCTATGTCCCTCTACTTGTACCCTGGCCACCTCCTCTCATAGCTCACTCACCTTTGCCTCTAGCTAACATCTCACCACCTCTGTATCTCTCAACCTCTTCTCAACGATCTATAATCTTGTTGTGACCACTCTCAGCAGTATGGTTGGATCCTCTCCTATTGGTGGAACCATGGATAGTGGGGGGACATCATGTATCTTTGAATGCATTGCCTCTACCTCCCCCTCCTCTCTCTCTCATCCATCATCTCCACATCAGCATCATCTCCCCTATCCATTGGTCTCCCCTCTTCCTCCACCATTTCCTCTCCGGCCCCTCCACTGTCCCTCCCTCTTCTTCTTGTCCTCCATCTTCTTCCATTCTTCCTTCCCATCCCTCCATCCTATTGTCCTACAGCCCCCACATCCTCCTACTACCCTACTTCCCTAGCTGCCTCCTCTCCTCTCCTCTATTGACCCCTCCTCCCTCTCCTCTGACTGGCCAATTGTTGTTCATCCTCTAATCCAAACCTTAGGTCCCTTACAATCAACTCCTCTGTAGTAATTTTTTGAGGTTGGTCTTGTCTATACCACCTAGCATATCAATTTTTCACCCTTGCATCTATCTCCCCCTGGTCCTCCTTGGGTAGGGGAATAGCTACAATGTCTCCCAGTGCTCTCTAGAAAACCTCAGCGAAATTGGATCTCCCCATGGCCACTCTCAGCTGATCTGTCGAAACATGTATGGACCCTACAAAATATCATGTACAATCTTGAATTATCTAACTTGTGTGCCTCCACTATGTAGGGCTCCCTCCTGACTAAAAAACATCTAGTGCTAAAAAAGCCTCGATGTCTCCTCTCATCCTCCTTCCACCTCATAAATTGCTGAAACATGCATGATCGCTACACTATGTGCTTCTCCTATAGGTTGTCCAAGGTCTTCCTCCATCTGTCTAGATCCCCCTGGCCCTCATTGTGCAAAATCCAATCCTCCTCCTAATAATACCACCAAGCTACGAGTGTTGTCTCATCCGCTTTTCCTACCCTCACCACTCCTAGTCTGGTGACACTAATGTGTTCCCAGGCCCATACCTACAACAACATCACATATGTCATGTTAAGCCCCTCTCAGTAATAGATGACGTGCATGCCATTGTAAAGTTGTGCTAGTATGCATGTACCCCATGCAAACTACCCCTCTCTCACCTCAACAATGTGTTGAATCACCTCCATAAACCTCAAACTATAGAAATGCCCGCTTTGGTCTGGCAGTAGCAATACATTGATCAACCCACACAAATATAGTGGTAACAGTGGCACCCTCAATGATAGGCATCGATCCACATCCAACCTCCCCCTCTGCACAGGTAGGTCATCTCGCCCAAATAGCACCCACACGGTGTGATCCAACTCCTCCCCCTTTGACATTATCACGCTCACCAAATGGCCTATTATGGGAAGCCTCAAAATCCACCATACGTCCTCCAATATCACTATCATCTCCCCCGTCAAAAGATGGAACGCCGATGTCTCTTAACTCCATCACTCTATCAATGCTATCAGCAACTCCCGATGCACTCTAATCATCGAGTATCCTAATAGATGAAGTAATCCTACCTATTCCAAAGCATGGTGATTCACTCCAGTCATGGCCACCATCATCGTCACCAACACTTATGAATGCCTCTCGTGTGTCTGTAGTGAGTCAAAACTCTGCATCCATACAACCCCACATGTTATCTTTCTCTTCTCTCTCCCGATCTCGGGATATCATTTTACTAATTTTTCCTCTCCTCCCCTTCTGACCCATCTTTTGCTCATTTTTTCCTAGTCTTTTCTATCTCTTTTCCCTCCCCCCTCCCCCCGGGTGATCCCCCCTTGCTTTGGGTGGATTCGCCCTAACCAACAGGCGAACCCACCCCAGCTCAGTGGGTGAACGTGCCCCAACCTGGGGCGAAGCCACCCCAAGATGGGAAAACTCACTCAGGCGAGGTCACCCCTCTGTAACCCTTTTCCTCTTTTTTGTGGGTTTTTCCCAACTCGAGGCAAGCCCACCTTCCCTTATTGTGCCTCTACCCTTTTTGGGCATTTTTTTTATTTTCTGAGGTGCATTTACCCTCTTGTTGGGATAATCCACCCCCCTTTTCGATGCCTCCAACAGGTAGTTTTTCCTACCCATTCAGTGAAATCAAACTTTCAACCCTAACACATTTTTCTAAACTAACCTGAAAACAAAACCTAGATTTTCAAATAAGCCTAAACATTAAAAATAACATATAAAATGCTTAGAATCACAAAAGGGGTTTTGAATCTAACCTGGAATGGAACTGCATGCTTGTGGAAAAATCGTCGTACCTCATCCCCCTGGTGGATAATGTCTAATTCATGGTCCTTCGACATCCTGTCTCCTCATCTCCTTTCTCTCCTCTTCTCTCTCTCTCACTCAACTACCATTGTGCAAATGAATAGTGGTAATTTCTCAAATTACCTTATATAACTTTTCCCTCCTTTTTTTAACCTTTCTTAATTGAAGGGTATATTTTCCCTTTTAATTCAACTTATCCTCTAACTTCCTGGGGTTGCCATTTGCAAACAGTGTGTCTGTTTGACTCCATTCAAAAGCCAAACCTTCCTAGTTTTTTGATCTCTATCCAACCATGCCTTCCATTTCTTCCTATCAAGAAGTTGCTTGGGGCCCCTTTTTATTCCTCGACCACCCTCTCGAGGGGGCATACACTACCATTTTTCTTATTCCTCCATCATGGTCATTCCCTTGCGAGATTGGGGCATCTCCCTCCATTTCCCTCTATTTGGGCAGCTCATGCAACCTATTCCATGCTGAGGCATCATTTTCTTGTTGCTTCCTCTATAGGGTCATCTGCATTTTCTTTTCTTCAAAACACTATTATTTTAACAATATTTCGAAGAGGGGCAAAATGTAGACATCAAAATTTGACCACTCCCACATAGTCAAACTCATCTACTTTATTCGTCTATTTCATCAATATTAATTAAACGATTTATTTAATTAATATTGCACCTTCTGCCTAAAGTCCCTAAATTATTTAATTTAACAATTAAATAAACATATCAATTTATTTAATTTAGTCATTTGACCTTTTTGAATAAAATTAATTTTAAATTCTTCATTTTCTCTCTTCTTGTCACATCCTCCATAATCCTCTTCTAATTTGGATTAATGTAATTAATCCATGATTAGGATGTGCACACCTTAATCAAGATTAATGTCACATCCTCCATAATCTCCCACTTGCTTCTAACATCTCATTAATTTTCTTAATCATGTATTTGCACAACCTTAATCTAATCCCCTTGCTACATTTAGCATATCTTTTTGGTCAACCTTCACATTTTCGACATTTAGCATTGACCCTCTTCCCCATGTGACTTTTTAATTCACATTTATTCATCCAAGACTCCTCTCTTCCCCACGTGAATTTTTAATTCACATTTATCCTTCCAAGACTCTCCTTATTCTCATGCAAATTTCTAGAATCTTTTGACTTGTCACATCACTCACATGTGCCAAGGTCTTCTAGAACCTTTGACTTGTCACATCACTCAATGTGTCAAAATCCTACTTTTTTGGAATTTTGTTTTATCCACAAGATTATTTCCAATCATGTGAATTTTTAATTCACATTTATTTCTCCAACTACTTTCCTCTTCCTCATGGAGATTTTTGAGGAATACTAAAATTCTTCATATGTCACTTTCCTCTCATATAGGAACAAAAAGTTCTTTTTGAGGAAATCTTTTCATCTCCCATGGTACTTTCAAAGTACATGTCCTTCCACATCACTTGTCATTTCTCCACATCATTGTACCCTTTCCATCTCACCATGTCCTTTAGACACTTCATCCTCCACATGTCAAGATGTGAGGGTTTGTGAGTGCTCAACTCACCATAGCCCTCCATCTTGGCCATGGTGGATCAATCTCAATCATTGAATTCTTTAGATAAGTCAACTTCTTCTATAAATACCCCCTTTTTTCATTCATTTATAGAACTTAGGCATTTTTAGCACCCTTATGCTCTCAAATTTTCAAGCCATTCTCAAGCCATCTTTTTGCATTTTAGATTTGGAATTAGCTATGATCCTTATTGCATCCACATTTCTCATCCCATCACATACTCACCTTACATCCATTTGCATCACACCTTGCCATAAAAGGAGCACACAAAACATTCAAGATCAAGGGCCAACCAAAGAACAAACTTGAAAAAGGTATAATCAACTTCATTTTAATCTTTATTTTCTTTAAGTTTAACATGGCCTAATCATTGAGGTGTTAAGTTTTTTTGTTCATTTGTATCTTTCAGAGTAGGTATAAACAATTATTCATACTTTTATATTGCAAATAATTGATTTCCTCTTTTAGTCTTTATTTTCCCCACTTGTGAGTCGAGCAAGCCTCTGATAGTTTAGCAGAAAGCTTAGATGGTTGTGAATGACATTTTGTTTCCCACATTTTTTCACTAACAACATTTTCTTGCACTTCACAAACCCTGCACAATACTATCTTTGCTCATACACATAGAATAGCTCTGCACATTTATCATTCGGTGCTACCCTCTAGGCTGATGTGTTAATGACATGCGAAATTGAAAAGTTGAATTTTTTGATCATTTGTTGACCATTAAGAGGACTGCACTCTTACCTTTATTTGAATGAACTAATAGCATCATCCACATCCTTTGCGCTGATATATTCTTCTCAAGTGACATCACTAACTTAAGCCTTCATGTTGTGTAAATGTGAAAATTAGCATCCATATGTTCAAGAGCTCTCCTTTTGCTCCCTCTACACTTGCCAATACATCATCAATTAAAGTTTACAACCGTTTATATGGTGTCAGAGTGGGCGATGAGTCTATAATTGGCATGGCATTTAAATTTGTAATGAAGATGTGAGGGCGTGGATTCTAGTGTAATATTTGCAAGATTGTAGACACCTCGCCTGCAATAAAGGAGGTTTTCAAAATGATTAGATCTATGTTTTTTTATAAGAATGTGGAAGGATTCTTTTCCTCTGCTATGTAAGGTATGAAGTATAAGAAATCAATAAATGACCTACACAAAACGAGGTATGTGCAAGAAGGAAATGCAAGACCAACATGGTTTGTGCAGTGAAAAGGCAAGAAAGGAACAATTTCATACTGAAGGTGAACTAGGTTTGGATATTGTGTTATATATTTAGTTTTATTTCCTTTTGATTTGGTTTGATTTCCAGATCACGAATAAAAATTGTTACATATTTTTTGCCTCAGCTCAAATGGAGGAGATGGTTGAATGCTATCACACCATAGGGTGGAATTGCAGTTTAAGTTTCATGTTGTTTCGCATTATCATTATGATGCATTGAGTAACAGTTATGCATTTTAAGTAGTGGAGTTGTAGAGTGCCATTCAAATTTTGTAGATTTAAAAGAGATAAAGAATTGAGTACATGAGCAAATAGCATTTTATATTCTTTTATTCATTTCGTAAAGAACTCATATTTTTATAATGTTTCATTTGATTTCACAATTAGAATGATATTACAACATTGCATTCAAATGCATTTTCTTTTCAATCAAAAGGAAAAATTGAAATCAAAGATCCACACAAGCCATGGATATAACTGTGACTGTGACAACATATTTCTAATAGCACATTGCACTACTGAAGATGCAGAAAGGAAAACACATAAGGAACATCATAATCATCATTGCTTGATTATTGACGCTTGATGTTGAATGGTAAACCTCATCATCTCAAGCTTCATCGACCTATAAGAGGAAAAGAGGGGTGTCAATGGCTCTGACTATGATGTAAATTATATGGAGCACCCACAATAGTACAACATACTGTTAGAAATGCATTGAACAATCAATCAAATGCACTATGAAAGAAGTGAGCTGAAGGAGAAACAACAATATCATGATCAACATGTTCTATTTTTATGCTAACATTGTTTATTTCCTTGTGCAGGTATAGGTAAATTCATGAGGCTAAACATTATTCGAAGACCAAGCATGTGGAGTAAAATGGGCTCCCACAAGGGTAGAGCTCGGCATGTTGCCCTGTTCATTAAATGGGCTGATTTTAAAGGATACTTCATCATATTTATCAAATGAAATGAAATACAACTGAAAGAGTAAAACAGAGTATTCATCAAGTAATGAAACCAACTGTTCATTCATAATGATTAGGATTACTTTTTGAAGGCTATAGGTGAACAGTGAGTTTAGTTCACTTAAGGAATTTAACTGAGTACATTTACATCATAAATTGTTGAGTAACTTCATTATTTGTGCTGATTATAATCATATGTCATGTGAGTTTCAATTCATCAATTCGGTCAAGGATAGTGAATAGGCATACATTATTCCTTAATGTTTTGTTTTTATTTTCATCATCAAAGAGAACAAATTTTAAGAGCAGTTTGTACAGTGAAATATAAAAATGCATGAAGAGTACCATGTTGCTCATGAGAACAAGGAAAGACAGTGCATTTGAGCGTTGAATGAATTTCTAGTTCCAAGTCGACTGATAAAGTAAATATTGCATTATGAATTGTAATAACAAAGAGATCATTCCAGAATATTAAAGAAAGAGCAAGTAGTTTATTTCCAAAAGAGTTTATAAGGTG
>VDFB02215893.1:0-21438 GCA_007258455.2 Sequoia sempervirens
CATTTGTATGAACATAGATAATATAATATAGTATATGTTGTGTTGATGATGGGTGTGATATTTTATGTGTATGTTGATGATGTGCAGGATATATATAGTTATATTTCTTGTATTTGGATGCTAATAGGTATGGATGTTCATGAATCTTATGTGTATGTCTAATGGTGGCATGTGGAAGGATAAATATGGCTATTGAAAACTTTACCATTATCTTGACAACTAATTATGGCTATATGATTATCTTATTGTAATGAACCTAAGTTAATTTGATAGATATTAGTGAAGTTGAATTAGGAAGCATGGATTGTGCTTTATTATACACATTTTACCTTTAAAAATATGGGTCTAATTTTTGTGATATTGAAAGTCAGTTAAATTTCTTCAATAGTATATCCAAGGTATAGGGATATATTAGTGGTAGGAGTAGTGTAGGATAAAAGGAGAATGTATAAAGAGGGGAAGGTCTAGAAAGGTAATGACATGGTAATGGAAGGAGAAGTTACACTATAAGGTTAGATTTTCATAGGATAAGGAGGAATGGTATGAAGAACATATCTGTATAGGATAGTGCTAGTAGTAACAATGGTGCGAACATATATAAAAGGATGGGAGATAAGAAAAATACTAGTGGAGAGAAAGGTGGTAGGACATGGGTGGTGGATCCCATGGAAGTGGTAACTATAGTATGATAGGAGGAATCATTATAAGAGGATGAAGGGTAGATGGATGCATAGAGGGTACAACATTATTAAAATCCATTAGAGTGGTAATAATATGAATAGTATTAATTCCCTAAGGATAGCCACCTAATACATTATATAAATTACTAGCCAATGAGTGAGGATATTTAGGGTGGAGAGGTGCATCAATACGTAATTCTCAATTTAGGAAAATATCTTGTTTACCAACATATGTATCTAAATCATAGTCTCAAGTGATCATTATTTTTCATCTTCTTTAATGTGGCTCTTTATATGGTTGTCATTAGCTATTATATCAAAAAATGATTCAATTGTCATTTTATTTGCTAGTCATATTAGAGTTAAGATGAAAACTCCATAAAACAAGATTTTAAAGGATATTAATTTAACTAGATAAAAGATCAAGGAAAACACTCTCAAACATACAATATACCCCAATTTCTTCACAGATACCTTATTTCTGTAATGTATTGCAACTAAAAACTAATAACATGTAATAAATGGATGTAGTATTAATAATTAAATAATCCTAATTGAACTAGAGTTGTCCTTTTATATATTTAAGATGTAAGTATTGTGTAATTGTAGATGGTAGTACTTATGAAATGTTATGGCACATAAGAGAATAAAAAAGGGGTTTACTAAGAATCACGATTACAGAATTATAGAAATCATCAAGATCATCTTAAATAATGGGTTTGAATATGTCAAAAATGGAGTGTCGGTTATGAGGAGGATTTGAATTTTTTTGACAAGATGTAAAGCATTTGCTAAATACATCCTATAAACCAAGTCAAGGAATATGATGTTGGAATTTGTGCAAAATTTGGTGCCATTTTTAGGTCATTATTTTGGCTCATGGCTTTGGTTAAACCACACTTTCTTTATGGTTTAAATTTTTCCTATTTATGGGTGCTTGAGATGGAGAAAGCATAATGATTTTGTAGGTATCATCATGCTACTAGAAATTACTCCATATTCACATGTTGATGATACTACTATAAGGGTATGCACATGAATATTTTATTGTAAATGATATTATTATCAAATAATATAATTGGTTCATATTTTTGGTTGTGGGATTTTTCTTCCAAGAGGATTTTCCCATGTACATAATTATGTTATAAATTTATAATTTATACATTTTTCTTGTAACTAAAATTAAATCTATTTTGCATATTTATCTTTTGATAGGTTAATATGGGAAGTGTTTCCACACCTCAAATTCCTTTTAAAATACTATCCAAGTCTTAATCAGTTTACATCCTCTATCTTATTGTGCAATACCTACCTACCACCAAAAATGTGTAGAGATGGACATTTTTAATGTTACAAATGATACAATTTGTGGTTCTATTTGAACTTCATAACTTTATATTGTTTGTTCGCGTATGCTATTAAGTTCTTATATATGTTTCACTTGGTCTTTCCATTTAGGAGCAGGCTATCCATAGCTTTGATTGCTAAAATGGGAAGGAATATTTCCTTCCCATAGGACAAAATGTATGAAAAAATGGGAAGCAAAATGCGTATGTTGGCTTTAAAACTTTCAAACAAATACAATTCAGATTTAACAAAATTTGAAAAAATTGCATTTGAAGACTTAAAATTTATGAATAGATGCATTTTTGAACTCTAAAAAAATCAAATTTTAAATACTTGGTGGTCGATATGCAAACCGGAATGATGAACTTTGGAGAGACAAAGTTAAATTTGCTTTCGCTAAAAAGAAATTGGTCGCTGTCACGCTCTCGGTTCACCGCACGCACCAGGGAAAGTGACTCTAAATTTAGAAAGTGAAAATGACAGTTGAAAATGAGAGAATTTTTGTTTTTTGTCATATTTAAGGGGGTTTAGTTGAACCTATGTTCAACCAAACCATTAAATATGATTATTTTATTTTAACTTATATGGGTTCGGTCCGAGACCATGGATTGATCGAACCCATAATGAGGTTGATCGAACCATTGGGTTCGGTAGAACCCAGTGAATATGGGGAAGAGAAAACAAATTTCCTTCCTCATATAAGTTGTAAACCACTATTCTAAATCCACCCCAATGTTTGGGTAAGGGTGTGAATGTTTGTGTGGCACTAGTCCACAGCAATCAAAAGGAATGAGCTATTAATGGTAAGGTCAAAACCATGAATGTTATGCTTGATAAACTTGTTGTGGATGTTGATCACCTTGGTATTACTCATGAGGAGAGGATTTCCTCTTTGGAATTGGCAATTCATAAGTCTTTTGAGGAGATATTTGTGAACATAAAGGAAAAAATTAAACAAGTTAATAGATGATTTGAAGACTATAGTGAATATTAGCAATAATTCATTGAAGTTGAATGCTAAGGGACTCTCTGTCTTAAATGAGAAAGCCTTGAAATGGACTGGTAAATCCCTGGAGCTGGGTGATGCTGAGAAAGCAATGGAGGATGTGAATTGCTCAAACCTGGTGGAGAGGAATTAGGATCCTGCTCCAGGTGTGGAAAAGGATGTGGATGTTGGCCCGTGTTTGAGAACAAGGAGCAAGACCAAGAAATGAGCTGTTGTTTCATTTGAGGATATCAAGGATGTTATGGAGATGCATGCAGGGGTCATTGAGGAAAATTTGGCCTTGGTTAATGTTATGGAAAATATGTTGTAATTGTGTTATCTCTTTTACTTGATTAACCTTGTTGTTGATGTTTTGCTTTTGAGTTGTTGACAGGTTTCTTTGTTAATTTGTATTGTCAGCATTTTGGTTTTTTTGGCCTCCGGGCTCTCTAGGCTCAGTCTTTCTTGCAACTTTTCATCTTTGTAAAGGATTTCGGGGTCCCTTCAAAACCTATATTTCCTTATCAAAAATAAGTATTGTGAGTCTCTATTATTTATGATGAATATTTACTAGTATATTTGAGATGGAATAATTATGTGAATATTATGAATTTCTATTGGTATTTTTGACCATATATAGGTTTGCAATTAATGTGGATTTATTATTTAGACCCTTCAATAATTACACAAGTTTTCAAGCATTGAGAACCTCTATTTTGACCACTAAAAACATGTTCTTAGTATTGAATAGATTTTTAACAAGTTTTTCTACCTTTTAGTAAAAAACAATAAGGACTTGACCATGTGAAGGTTCATATATAGATAAAAGAAGAGAGTTTAAAATTTCCATATATATTTCTATACAATTGGGTATATTTTTCCAAAGTTATTCATTTATTTTAAAGAATAGGAATTGTCTGCCTTAAGAGTAAAGAAACTTCGATATGTGCAATTTTTACTTTTACAAAGATACTTATATATACTTATATGTAGATATATTTATATGTATAAAGGATATATGGATATACATATAAATACATATGTATATATATTATAAAGTTTCTTGTTTTAATTATTGTTGTTATTTAAAATATATATTTATAATCATAATATATATTTGTGATAGTGAAAGAATATCCTTTCCTATATATATATAAATATATGCATAAATATATTTGTGTCTATATATGTGTGTGTGTATGTATATGTATAGATATGTATATATGTATATGGGTATGTATGCATGTATGTATATTATAAATTTTCTAAGTATTTTAGTTCTTGTTGTTATGTGAAATATAAATGTATAATCACTATGTGTGTTTGTGATAGTGAAAGAACATATTTTTCTACATATATAGATTTATGCATAAATATATTTATGTGCCTATATATGTGTGCATGCATATATGTATAGGTATGTATATCTATATGTATGTATGTATGTATACATATATGTATTCATATTTGTATGTCTATATGTATGTATATAGATATGCATATATGTATATATACATATCTTTATACATGTATATATATGGATATTTCTACATATATAGATTTATGCATAAATATATTTATGTGCCTATATATGTGTGTATGCATATATGTATAGGTATGTATATCTATATGTATGTATGTATGTATACATATATGTATTCATATTTGTATGTATATATGTATGTATATAGATATGCATATATGTATATATACATATCTTTATACATGTATATATATGGATATATATACATGTGCACATATATATACATATATTTAGATATGTATATATAGACATATACTTAGGTATGGACAAAAACATATGATGATTATACTTAAACTTAACAAACACTTATGAGACTTCTTTTAAAAAATAAACTTAGTATCAAATTTGCAACATATTCACTCTTTTGCAGAAAATAATTTATGAACTAGCACTTGCACCTATAGGAGGTTCAAGGAATAGCCGATAGGAAATTAGAGGTAAAACAATAATGAATTTGAATATTACATAGTTCAGTATATTTAAATTCAAATGTATATATGATACATTGCATTATATAATTATGGTAGATGTCTTGAATGATTTAAAATAACTAGGTTCCTTTTGAAGAAGTAATAGCTAATTTACATATATCAAAGTGAAATAAGAGTTACAGCTTCTAATGATGAATATTAAACAATAAATAATTATGCTATTCTATAGTGGACACAATTAGGATTGTGTTGCTTCCGAAGATACTTAACTGAATATATTAATGTGGGTATTTCTCATTGCATCACATAATGTTTTCACATCGGTGAGTGCTATTATAAAAAAAGCTCCCACTATATATCACAAAGTGGTACTGGTTGGATCTACTGTAGTAATGAGAACATAATATCAATCATTTTTTTTTTAAGCTGATTGGTTTGAATTACAAGCATCCCAATTATCACACTCTCAACCTAATATCTGGCTAGTCCAAAAAATCATAGCTATGCCTAGACAAACATAGGCAGAAAATAGTGTACGCTTTGGACGCCCAACTCCTAATTCATTTGATATTATGACATTGCAAATCCATAGGCAAGGTATCAAGTGTTCATTTGGAGATCAAAGATAAAGAATTGACTGTCACTAATGTGGGAAAATTTGAAATTTCACAAACCTTGTTGCAGCACGACTATTGAACATCATGAGCCCTTCATATACACTTTACACTTAAACTGCACAAGTATAGATTTCAGCCCAATGCAACACTTGATATAAACAAGTTTCATTCTTAACAATATTAGGGAAAAGCTAGAAAAAGATGCAGGTGATTTTGTGATTCCAAATTGAAGGAAATAGGGACAAAAGTGTGAGATTCAATAATACCAGATAGAAAATGAATCCACTGTAATCGCTAGATTTGTCCAATTTCCAGTTAAATGAGCCAAAACTTTGTAGTACTAGACGTCCACACTGCATCAAATGCAAAATATAAAAGCCATTATAGTTAATAAGAAAATATTTGAATTGTGAAGAGTTCTAAGAAAATCTTTGAGTCAATCTGAAAGCAATTATGTACAGACCATTGCATCACAGCAGATGAAGCTGCAAGCTTTAAAAAGCTCCAAACATTATAAAAGATATCAACTGAGAACCCAGTCCAAGAAATGATGGTAAACTTGGAATACTATTATGATATGGAACATCATAAAAGATATCAATTGAGAACCCTGTCTATGGTATGGCTATTGAAAAAGTATGACCATAAAATTATATTTTTTCAATAGCAATCATGATCTAGCTGTGTATTACCATTGGGAATAAAAACAATCCTTTCATTTAACAAATAACAATAGAATTCTTTTAGAATGAAATAAAACACAATAAAAAATGATCTGGCATTGAAAATTTTTTTTACTAAAACCATGGCAAGTGAGTTACCTCAAGATTATGCATAAATTGTGTCATGCTGTTTCAAGTGAGGAAAAATGGGCAAAGTTTGTAAGAAAAATTTATGAAACCCTACCACAGCACATTTTTTTAAAATGAGACCAATTAAAACCAATCTCCCTACAGTTGCTATTTCAATCTATTCACAGTAAATGAAATCTGATTTATGAGGCAATGGCAAGCAACTTACCTCTAAATTCTACACAAATTGTATCATGCTATCATCTGCAAGAAATTCTCATATGCTTCAACTGCAAATTCATTGCACTGAAATCCTATGCTAGATCCGATCACTGCAGGGAGTTTCAAATGAAATCTAGAAAGGTTTATATGCTTTATGCATTTCCATTGCAATAATTAATAGATGAGCACACTAAATTTTGTACACTTAGTTTGATGTTATTGTTGTAATAATTCACTCTGTAACTCATGATTTGCTATTTGTTAAAAAGACATTCGAGAAAAAAATCAATCCTCTTGACAGTGTCATTTTAAGTGACTGGACATGTCAACTTAAGATTCCATGGACATGAAAAAGCAGCTATTTCAAGATAAATTGGTAATCTAAAATATTAACAATTTAGAGCTTTGCTCTACTATAAATGTCATAGAGAAAATATTACATAAATCCTATAATAAAAGATTAATGATAACGAAATGTAATCATATTAAAAAGTATAAAAGTGTCAAGTACCCTAGAAGGATATGCAGATCATATTTACAAACATACTCCTTATGAATGGCTCTAACAAGCAACTGCTTATTTACTAGAGACCAAAGATCTTATGTTAAGCTATTTCAATAAATCTCTCAAAAGTTCAGAAATCACAGAGAAATAACATAGAGGTCAATAATTGGCAGTAACAACTCCACAACCTTCCAAAACCAGAATGATCCTGAACCTAATTGATAAATCCCTACAAGTGACCTGAACTAACTTAAAGTTAAGTACACAACAAGTAAGATGTTTCATATCCACATTTACACCAACGAAGGTAATTATACTAAAAACGGTGAGGAGACTACCATTTCCATCCTAAACTTAAACTCATAGAATTTCAAACTCAAACTTGATCAAGACCATTAATCTCAGACATGGTTTTACAATTACGCAACAGAGCTTCTTTGGTTGTGTCGTCATCGGAAACTAATGCAAACCGGGATCCAATTTCAACATTCAAAAGACCAAAATCTTGTAATTCTCTAAGTATTCACTCAACGGTTTGCAATTCATAGCATCAGATTTCACAAACTTTGTGCTGGGATATGAATAGGCAGAGGCTTAGCAAACATGCACTAACCTCTAGGTCCCGACCCGTTGACAACTTGAGCTAGTTTTCAAACAAACACTTTCCGTTTGTGCAGGACCCCACTCCCTTTTCACTAGCTCCTTGTCTCACTCGACCTGGTCTTGTGCTTCGACATCTCTCTCACATAGTGTTGCACCTATAACTACTCATGTCCCTCACTCCGCCCCGGCCTGCCTCTCCCGCCCCATCCACTATTATAGAGGAGGCAAGGCCACTGGGGGATGCTTTCTCGGGTCTTTCTCCTTAGCCGCCTTGAACAATCAATTGAAAACTGAAATACCAACTGAATAAACCAAGTCCCCTGAAGAATTAACCCCATATTGAAGCCTAAAGGGGGAAAAAAAACTTGGGTATAGGATCTCCAGGGCCTTACATAAAATACAAACACAAATGGGCAACAAAATTAAACTATAATACCTATTTTCAAGTCCTGTTGAACCCTCTTTTTTTGAAGGTCAAAAATGAGGAATTCCTCACCAAATGCCAAAAGAGTAATAAAAAATTGGGTGCACCCAAAAATGATAGAGACAACTGAATACAGTAAGAAAATTGATGCCACACCTGATTTTTCCAATTATATTGCAAGTCCAAGATGACCTCCATTTTCTAGTCCTTGGATTGTAGTTGCTGACTCCATTGACAATGAATCAAGTTGCAAGGGCAGCTATGAATGTGAACACAGTGGGCGGTGCTCTATAGCTGTGCTATATTTACTGCATTATTGATTTGTAAACATAGTGGGTAGTGCTCTATAGCATGGTCTACAGCTGTGATCGGAGTATAATGCATTTAATGCACAAGAGAAAATTTATGGTGGTTCAAATAAGGTAGATCACATAATGCAGATAGACACGACATAGCAATGAATGGCCCATCACGAATAATCTGATTTACTATAAATATTTTTTGTTTCATAGATTTTTCGAGCCAATTGAAAATAGTTTCGAGTGAGACAACAGGTTATCGATGTGAGATAGGTTTATCAACTTGTGGTGAAGTCCACAATAAAAGCCTTATCGGCTAATTAGCATAGAAGTAAATGAACATACGCTTAAAAATAGGATAGTAATTTTTCACTTTCATATAACATTTGTTGAACATAATCAATATATAAATAAATAATACAACATTTCAATTTGAAATATATTAAATATGACTTGAGAAAAAATATAAAATTTTCATTTACAATTCATGCATGAAATGTATAATTTCAAGTATATAAGTTTACAATATACAATAAGTGATAAAATTTCCCATATCTAGAAATTTGCTTCTATCTCACAAGCCTTAGCATTGTCGTCTACAAGAGGGAGAGCATCACCTGAGTAGTTTACCTCTAAACACAAACTAACAATCCACCACACACCTTCCAACATGAAGTGGCTCTACCCTTCACAAATATTATATTAAAATGAACACACGAATACATGTCATCTGAGTTGTAGTGTTGTGTCCTACATAACCAATTAGCCATACAAATTTATACCTCTTCTAACTAAGTATGACCAATCTAATTGAATATGCAATTTGGAAAACTGTGAATTGACTAATGCAGGAAGATACTTTTGCATTGCTTTGGAGAAAAAATTGAAATATAACAAACACTTCCATATTAAATGTAGCCATAATTTCACACACCTCTAACTTGACTTGGAAATGAATTTACACCTAAGGTTTAACACATGGTTGAATTGTTTGACTGTTTGTCTAACTTTTCTTAAATATTTAAAATCATAAATGTATGACTTACTATTTTCATTTTTTATAAGGAAAAGCATGTTTTCAAGGGACCCCAAAGCCATTGACAACAAGAGAAGGTTTCCCAAGATTAGGCAACAAGCACCAGCAGCCCCAAAAAACCAAAATAGCTGACAAAAGATAGACCTAAACAAACTAAAAAATAAACCAATAGCAAAAAAATCAACATAAAATCCATTCAGAAACTAACTAAATCATTTTGTCTAAAACATTAGTCAACTCTAGATTACTTGAAATGACATGATCATGCATCTCCATAACATCTTTGAGCTCTTGGAAAGACATTCCAACCCTCTTTTTAGTCTTACTCTTGGTATTCAAACATGGTCCTTCATCCACACTCTTCTACACCCAGTTCATGCGGTTAACATCAACAATAGCCTTCTCATGGTCACCAAAATCAAGTTGTTTACCTATTCATTTGAGAGCTTTTTCATTCAGCAGATTCAGACCCAATGCACTAGAATTAAGAAATTAGTTACTTATTTGCACCACCGACTACAAATCGCTACAAATATTATTCACTTTCTCCTCCAAAGAGACAATCCACTCCTCATGAGACCTGTGAACAATATCCTCCAAAGAGGCTAGCCTCTCCTCATGGTCCTTGCCCATCTTTTCAATGTCCATGACCACAACACCACATTCATCATTTGGAACTTACTTTTCATCGTCCATTAATTCTTATTATAGTTAACCAATGCCACAAAAACACTCTGTCATTCAACTTCACACTAAGATCTTTAACCTTCAAAAATAGCCACTTAAAAAGTGATAGGATATTTGGTCCCGTGAACCCTCTTCCTAGTACCCTCGCAAAACAACATGAGTAAAACGAAAGGTTGCTGAATTGCAAGCTAAAACAAGGATTCCTCATGAAATCCATTTACAACCTCAAACTAGGAATGAAAATAGTGAAGAACACAAAACAAATGACAAAAACAAGATAAAATCCTAATTAGATATGCAAACTCATGATCCCATAAGGGAATTGGTGCCAATTTGATGTGAAAATCGGCCCTTTCCCAATTCCTATGATGAAATCTTGATATGTTGGAAGATGATGTTGATCCATTTTGATGAAATATGAGAACCTGCCAACCGCAAAAAAAATTTCTTAGCCAAGAATTCAATGATACGAAAAAATGGCTAAATATTTTAGCATGGTAACTTTGTGCTGGATTGTGGATGATCAAACAAGGAGAGGAGCTCTTCACTCTATAGGAATGAGAAAAATGGATGAATGTTCAAAATAGAAAGCAATGTGGGACTAACATTCATCCAATGATATGGTGCCATTTGTCAAGCTATGAATGGATGATGGATGTGCAAGATTTGGGGTTTGTGCCAATAAATGCCAATATTTGAAATTCAAATTTGTTGAAATGACATGCAAGAGGGAAGGGAAAATGCAATAAATGCCACTTGGCTCAAGGCAAAGGACATGTAAGAGAAAGTTATTGCCTTGTTGGATGTGCATGTTGACTTGGAATTTTTGAATTCAAATTGAGAGAATATTCCAAAAAGACGCCTTGTGAGGAAAATAGAGATTGAATAAATGAATTAAATCTACTTTCATGTGCAACTTGCATTATCTAGAGGATGTGACATGAGATGAGGTTAAATTAATCAAGGGCTAATTAATTTAATAGGAGATTAGATGATGTGACTTATTTGACTTAGATTTATGGATTTATTTAGATCAAATAAGAGAGGAATATGGCAAGAGATTAATTAAATAAGGATTTGATTTATTTAATTAAAAGGGATGGTGTTAGATTAAATCAAATAAGGTTTTAATTCTATTTAATTTAATGGATAAATTTTGTGAGATTTAATCAAATGTTTTTCGATTGTTTAATTAAATAGGGATAATTAAATCAAATGGAGTGATTTAATTAACAGGAGAAAGTGACTTAATTAGATAAAGTGATTTATTTAATTAAGAGACGAATATTGATGAATTTAATCAGATAGGTGAATTTGATTAAATGGTTAGACTAAAGAATGATTTAGGAAGAAATGATGTTAGTGAGTCATGATCAAATGCACGATGTCAATCAAGATATTTATGTGCTCATGTGTCCCATTTTCCTCGCCATATAAAAAAATAGATCCATGTCAATTTCATCCCAATTCAAAGGCACAACAGAAGGGTTAGCAACCCTCTCAAGATGATACTTCAAGTCCAAACCTTCAACTTCTAGAGCATCCTTATCACCCTTCAAAGCATCCTCAGTAGGAGAATCCTCCAAATCAACAACTTCAACCTCCACTTGTTGCTAACTAGACTTCACTACCAAATTCAAAAGAATCTCCAAAAGACCTTTCTTGTCCTCAATTTTCTCAAGACCCTCACCATCAGGTGACACTAACTTAGTATGCAAAGGGGAAGCCACCCCAAAATTATTGACACCATCACCCTTGATATCTTTATCTTCCACACACTGCTCCTTAACAACCTTCACCCTCCCCTATTTCCCTTTATTAGTAAAAAAAGGGGACACACCCAAACCTTTTACCCCTTCCTCAACCAGGTTTGAAACTTGCTTCTCCACCCTTTGCCAAAATTTCTTCCTCTTATACACCTTCTTTGCACTAGAAGAAACAACATCCTTCATATCAGTATCAATTTCATACCCTTTAGACAAAGAATTAGAAACCTCTAAAACATGATCCTTCTCAGATTTACTAACCTTTTCCCAAAGATTCCAAATCATCCAAGGCTTCCTCCTCATAGTCGTCATCCCATTCCTCAACTGAATCCCCTATATCATAACCATGCACAAGCCCCTTGCCTTTCCAACTAGAGGAAAATTTTGGAATCTTAGGGATAAACTTAACTTTGATATAGTCAATGATAAGCTTCATAAGACCCTCATGCAGGATAGCCTTACTAGGTTTTTTCCTATGATCTTCAATGCTAGTATCCATAGAAAGGAGCAAGTAATAGGGAAATCAAACCAAACTATTGTGTTTGAAATGGTTCAACAACATAAAAAGATAACCATAAATAATAGAGCACCTTCCATCAAGTGTGAAGTATTTCATGATAGCTAGTGCCACATCTCTCCACAATGGCTTAATCCAAAAGACCTATCATACCTATCACTTCCCACACACCTAAGCTTCTCCCATTCCTTACCCTTGAAGAAATTTTCTAGAGCACACTTAGAGGCTCCACAGTCTTTATAAAACTTCTTTCCCTTCATAGGAAGTCTTGTGATTTCAACAATTAGGCCTTCTATGATTCATCTCAATCCCCTAGTATCACAACATGCAATTACTCCATCCCTTCACAAAAGCCTCAGTAACCTTAGAGTTAGGCCCATGCAATTCAAGCAAATAGGGACAAAATCCACCTTTCTCAAAATGCTCCCAAAAAACCTCATTCCCACTAAACTCTTCACAAGAGAGCAGTTCCAACCTGCAATGATTGCCACCCATTGCAACCAATGATAGCCTCACCGCACCCTTCCCTTATTCTGATGAGCAGAAGAAACTAAGAGAACAATCCAAAAGAATAGTCAAAATGCACCCATAATTTGTGGTAACATAACATTGCAGGCACATCCAACTATAATAACCAAAGTTGTGAGCTCATTTTCATAAGAAATGCAATAATTACTTGGACAAGCTCTAAACTCAAAGTTCTTAAGCCAAATTAGGAGGAGAAAAATTAAACACTTATCTCCCAATGTTACCACCATCATGACATGACAATTGATCATGATTAATGAAATTTTGGATATTAAATAGGATGATGTCATCGGAATACCAACAATTATGAGACACGACACCCACATTAGCAAGGCTATTTGCCTCATGGAACATGTGATATTTTAAAATCATAAAAGGAGCCAAGAATGGAGAAGGATTCCTCTATGATATGCGAGATAGACCACGACAGAGGTCTCACCTTCAAAATAAAATTAATTATATTAAGGGAGTCCCCTTCCAACCAAAATTTAGTCACCCTTGTATCTTTAGAAAGGAGGCCATGATAGGCTGATGATGATGACTTACTATGGTCGTTAAACAACTAAGGTCATGGAAATACTTTCTTGACAATGAACACCCATGTTGCGTACTCATAACATCTTAGAACTTGGCTACTGCCACTTGTTCATAAGTTTTTCATTTAATTCTAAGAGAAAAATGCTGTCCTATTTACATGCACAATAATTTTTAGATTTCATTTAGGAGTTCTAGTGTTTTCAAACAATAACATTGACTCAAGACACTATATATTTCTCATAAATTCTTTCCAACTCAAAATATAAATAAGAAATAAAAGTATTATACACTAGTAATAAAAATAGATTCTTTTTTTAGACAACTCTAAATTTTATATGTTTCCCTCTTAGTTCTCTATACAAGAACACATTTATAATACCAATAAATATACAATATATATTGCTAAATTCTTCTACAAGTATAAACATGTTTTTATTGTGTTTAAAATATTTCAACAATTCTAATGATAAATCTGATTTATTCCAATCAATGTATATCAGAATAAGATTCAAGCCTATAATACTAGTTTATAAATATATACTATAAATTATATGTTGCACAGTCTATATATATATACATATATATTTATATACAAATACCTAATATATGTATAGATATATATATATATATATATATATATATATATATATATATATATATATATATATATATATATAATTGTAATTTTAATTTTCCTAAGAAGAATAGGAATAATTAATTCATTTAATCAATTTGGTGCTCATGGCTCATGGTAGCAAAACCATTGGACTCTAGGTGTAATTTCAACCTTGGTAGCAGCATCATTGATGCTAGAAGTGGACCAAGGGATTCTGCACAAGAGGTGTGGTCGTGACTACCCTCAAAATAATAGGTGGCACTGATGATGACATAGACTCTCAATGGTACCTTTCCACCTTCAGTCCTAACTTCAAACTTCATGTCATGGGTCGCGGGCATTCAAGGCCTCGACCTCCAACTTCATTACACTCACCTTGTAACCCTCCTAATTTACATTTTCGTAACATTCTTATTGAAATTCTTCCCACCGTATTGTATTAATAAACTAAAACCCGCCTTTACTCCCAAGCCAAAACAACAAAATAATTTCAAGAAGAATAGCCTCTGCCCTCACATACATTCTCAAATGAACATCATGTAACACTGTGATGGTACTACAAAATGGGCTTGTAAAAATCATAAAGGATTTTTTTCTTCTCAGATGAATGTGGACTTTGATTCGAATGTGGAGTGGCCAAGCATGAAGGGTTCGGTGCCAATGGATGACCCTCCTTCAGGCCAAGATCTTCGTTGGAAACCAATTCCATCTATACTTCTTAATGTGGACACCCAAATCATAGAATTTGAGTAGAACGGGCTATTTGTGTAGATTTAGGGTGAGGATAAACCCCTTTCAGCTATTCATGCTTGGATAAAAGAAAATTGGCATGAATTTTTTGACCTCTCAATAGTTTTGTCCTCCTTTTTTATTGTTTTAAAAATCCTACTACTAAAAATAGGGTTTTAAGAAAAGGTCCCTTCTGGTTCGATAAAACCCATGAATTCTTTGTTACAGGCATGCTTTGGTGTGTCACCTCTATTGTAGGAGCTAACCTCTTTACCCATAGTCACATCCATGGGTCTTTTTTGCACAGGAAAAAGAAGATTGATTCTCACACCCTACTAGTTGGAAGCCTAAGAATAAATCAACTAGCTTTAGTGATTTTAGGCTATAGCCCACAATTTGCAGTGAGGAGGCCACAATTTGAGGAGGGGACACATTTGCAAGTGAAGAGAACCCTCACCCATCAATTTTAGGCCTCGTTGGAATCTTGCATGCCCCGTGGTAATTTGAAGGCAGATTTGGGGTGTTTGGAAACCCCAATCAGGGTTCTCTCAGGCACAATTCTCTTGTTTGAAAACACAATCATTGATCAGAGGTTGTGATTCAATTTGCAACCATGATATGGTGTTTGTTTGATCTTTTTCCTCACACCACTCTCTGCAAGTTTGATTTGTTGCATGTCATTGCATGTGAAAAGAGAAGTTTCTTTTTATGCTTTTTGCATTCATTATTGGAGGATTATACATGTTTTTTGTAACAAAAAATTGAGATAAAGTTCCTTTTACAGATGGGGTTGATTATGTCTTTTAAACATCATTTTTATTAGTTTGATGTTAAGCTAATTTCAGAGAACCTTTTATCTTGGAAACAAGGGATAAAGAATCACTACCTTGAGTAGGATCTACTACCATATCTCCACGGACTCATTCCTAAGCCAAGTGACCTTGATGAAAAGAATGCATGGTTTAATAATATTGACATAGTCTATGGACTAATATGTCTTACTATTTCTAAGGATACTCTACATCACATAAAGCACACTGAGTGCCCATTTACTTCTTGGATCATCATCCAACATTTGTATGGAGACATTGAATCTTCATCTAAAAGTGATGTCTCCTTGAATAACCAAGCTATTGATGATATTGAGACTTATGTTGCCTCATCTAATGTGGACACATCTTGTATGGATGATTAGTTCACTGATTCACCATCAATAACACCTATTGTAGATCTAGATTCTATAGATGCTTCTTCGAGAGCCTCTAGTGATTCATTGTAGCGGGATCATTTATGTCTTTTGGATTTAGTACATTGGGATCAATTTCTACAAGACATTTCATTTTTGTTTGACGTAGAATCCCTCATTTCGGATCTAGATGACACTATTGAGGACATATGTCTTCTCTTTGAGGACCACTTTGTTTTCCTTGCATTTGTTGCTACTTCTGAGTTATGGGTTGCTTCTTCGAAAGCTTCTAATGGATTCTTACAACAGGGCATCCATAGTCTTCCTGATTCAACTTTCTGGGATGATCTCTTGATAGGAGTTTCACACATGTTTATGGAGACTCGTATTTCGGATTTGGAGGACACATTTGAGGGGTTATCTCTCCTCTTTATTGACAACCACATCAATTATGTTGGCCCACCATCTTCATCACCTTTGCAACTTGCTCTATATCAATCTTCACAGGGTCTTGGATCGCCATCATCGCTTTCTGACATGTGGACATGTGAGTCATTTTTAGAGGAACACATAATTTGGATTTGAATTCTAGTATCACCCATATTTTTGGATTAGCTTCTCCAATCACTGGTGGATCCTTTTCTTCCTAAGGGGAGAAATGTTGTTTGCAGGCAGTGGATCATATTGTATCTTCAGGCATTCATCATTGGCACAAGAGCTCTTTCATTATGGAGGGGATTCATATCTTCTTTTATTATATTCTCTTTATATTTGTGAGAGAATTTTATATTTATATGGGAACCTAAAATGGCCTTGATGTCAGGACCCATCTTTGTTGGTTATATAAGCTTTTGTCTCCTTAGTTAGACTTAAGAGGGGGTGTTAGAGCAATCAACAACTATTGTTAACTATTGTTTACGAATGTTCTTATAACTGTTGTTAATCATTGTTCTAATTGCTAATTATAAGCTAACTAATTGTTTTCCCCTATTTTTTCTCCTAGGATTTGTCTTCTACGGTGGTTATTAATTGTAAATCTGCTCATTTGATTTAGTGAATAACAATGGGATCAGTTTTATGCATGTTCATTTTTCTGTGCTTGAAAATTTGTTTTCCTAGATCTATCAAGAATTCTACAACACCTCATGAATTTTTTTATTAGGTGTCTTATAATTTAAAATAAAATTTTAATAACTCCATAAATCAATGTGGAGACATAATTAGCTCTGAGAGGTGAATGGGACAACAAAGGCATCCGAGGGGGATCAAAGAATGTCATAAATTTGTCGTGGTCATGTGTTAAGTGGGTCCCCCCCTCGGTCTCCGCCTTCAATGACTTTATTTATCTCTGCTTTACCGCTGGCCGACCAGTTTGACAAGTACGAAACATTAGATCCATTTTCTTTTAAAAAAATAGTCAAATCTACAACATCGCCCATCTGAAATTCATGTCATACACTTTAATAGAAATGCATTCGTTCCCATTTGGTGCGATAAGTAATATAATATCCCCCACTCACGAGATTCGAACAAAGATGGGATAGGTAATCCGGAGGGAAATGATGAGATTGGAGGAATTTTTAGGTCAAAAGAATTGAGTGGTCATACCATCTCTTATCGATTTCGATGACAAATGTGAACATGAAAATGGAAAAATGGATTGAATTTGTAAATGTTTCTGCAGAAAATCTTGATTTCGCATCTTTTGATACGTAGAATGAGTGGTAAGATTTTCTCCCATGCTACTGATCGCACCCTTACTTTCTTTAACGTAAACATCCTACAAATTTTCAGTTTATAGAACCTCCTTTAATACGATATCTGTGCAGCTTATAAAGAGATTTTTTTGTTGTTATAAAACTGGATTTTTTTTGGATGTTTAGGACAATTTTTTTCAGGTCTCGCCCAAAGCTCCTTGCTAGGAAACGAATTTTTTTCATTTTGTATCTTACATTTTAATTTTTTTTACATGATATTTCTAGAAGCATTTTTTTTTAAATAAATATATAATTCTATAAAATTAATAAAAATATATTCTTTTAATTAAGATATTTCTTTTGCAATTAGACAGCTAGAACATAATTTGTAAATTTTATATTAAGAAAATTAATTATTGGCTTTTCAAATTATATTCTAACTCTATATAAATAAACAAGCTCTTTCTTTTAGTGTCCTTTTGTACATATGAATTTATCTTTTATCATTTCTCAATTAGATTAAAAAAATTGTTCAAATAGGATTTCAAGTTTAATATTGTTTATTGTGTTTATATATTATTTGTAATAATGTTGAAAATCCAAGAAATTTTTATTTAATAATCCAAAAACATTATTACTAAATAATTCCTACAAAATTATATCATTCATCCATAAAGTTTGCATATCTATTTCATTGAAATTAACAAAATTCTTGAGCTTTTGATTCTTAACACTCCAGCCTTGTCATTCCTTACTTAAGAACCATTAATTTTTCTATTTTGTCTACTTGAAAATTAAAAATATTTAAAAAATTATCAATTTTATTATGTTTCTAATTTTTTTAATTAGAACTTAAAAAGTTGGTAAATTTTTTCATTCACCATTTTATTATGGTGTCCATATTTTTCTTTTAGTCATTTGCTAAGTAACATCCAAATCTTTCTCCCTAGCCATGATTGGCTTTCTCTAAATTATTAAAATTCAACATCATTCATTGTGGAGTGTACTTTCTCCCCTGATATCCCTTAGATAAGTGTAAGCTTGTTATGTTTTACACTAACATTGACTTATTTCCATAATTTTTGAAAGAGTTGAAAATTATTTAGTTTAAAAATAAATTCTTTGAAAAATGTTATGGAGTTGATTAGCTCAAAAATTGAATGTTATAATAAGATATCTAGATAATATTGAAGTTCTTGGAAAAAATTCTTGCTATTTATTAACATATGTTTTCTTTGTTTTCTTAATTTTTAATATTGACTTCCACTTTATAATATTGGTATTTAGTGAAAGAAAAATATGAAGTAGAGAATCTGAGAGGTGTGATAGCAATAATAGGGTTTCCACAACTACATCAACCAAACATACCATCCTTTCTACAACCTTCAAATCCATATGAATCCTTGTTGCGACTATTGATGAACCAATTCAATACCTTTTCTCAAGCCATGTGGATATTAGGAACCTCCTTTAATGAATTGGAAATGGTTGAGATAAAATCCAAAGATTCAGACATTCTAATAGGATAGTAGGCACTCTTATTCCCTCATTTTTCCTAGGTGGAAACAACCTATGAGACCAAGATGTTGGCACACATCTTTGGAAAACAATAAATTGTATAGACTAGATCAACACAAAGCAAGCCCTTGGATATTTCCCCTATCCTTTACAAAGAGAATATCATAGCAATACCTTGGGTTGAAGGTCAATTCACATTATTTTATGTGGGTGACTCATTGTGATCATAAAAAAGAAGAAAATAGCAATGTACATGATTTTCTAGAGGGTTTCCTTGACACAAATATAGATCAAGGGATACTTTTGTCATGGTGTCCATAGATAGTAGTGCTTAATCATTATTTAGTGAGTATGTTTTCCATGCATTGCGGATGAAATTATACATTAGAGAGCCTCAACTCAAGGTTACCAGTCTTATCTATTTCTCAATGGAGTGATAAAAAAATTAACTATAAGTATATTGAAGAGGTGTGGACAAAAGAAAGATAGTGAGTTCACTTCTAGCGGAAGTGTAAGGCTTAGAAAAAATCTCAACCAAAATGGGCACTTGTTTCATAAAAAGTAAATACATTTTTAGAGAAGGGATCTTGATCCTAAACTTGTACCTATTTGGAATAAGTACTTGTTATGGTTTAGCATCTTGTTCCTAAATGGGTACTTATTATAAATGTGTATTTATTTTATCCTAGAACAAGTACATATTTTAGAATGGGTACACAACAAGGATGATTGAAAATGGTGCTCCAAAATAGATACTCGCATTAGGCAACCTCAAAAAAGTGATTTTTTCACTTCATCCCTACATAAGAGCTAATTTTCTATATTCCATGGTAGGTGCCTTCCAATTTATATTTTATTATTTATTTTTTAATTTTTTTTCAATTTCTAGGTTTTAGGGTTAGTTAATACATTTGTTGCAATTTTGAGGATTATTTTACTAGATTCAATTTTTGAAGAACTATGAATAATATAATTTTAAGGGCATGGCCTAATGAAAGACTAGCTACCCACATTGTGTAATATACACATCTACTTACACAACAAATTATAAAGAAAACATAGAAGTAAAGAAATTTCAAAAAGTGATATCTTTATTCATTGACAATGATTGTATTAAGGTTCAAGGCTTTATAATCATGTCCACATGGAATTAGGAGTGTTAACTCCAATCTCCTATCCTATGAATGCTACCCTTGCAATTTTCCTTTAAGATATTTGGATAATATTATATATAGCCTGATGTGTCATTTGACTTTTGATATTTCATCTCAATTGAAAGCTACTCTTATTCAGTCCTTGATATGAGTTCTTACCTTATTTCTCAACTTAATTAATCATCCTAGAACTCCCCAAGTGAATCTTAATCTCTAACTTATATAGAAACTATAAAAATAATTACCTGTTTTAAGGTCCAAGAAAAACCTATTAAAATGTGATCTCTTGCATATAAGAATGGCCCCAATGTGCATGCATAATTTACAACCACCTTTACATCATCTCGAGACATAAGAAAATATTAAATTCCTTAGAATTGATAAATTATTGTTCACTAAAGATCACCATGGCATATATATTATCATCATCACATATAGGAAGAGAATAAAAGGGATAAACAATACAATGTTCAGTGCTCTAGGGTAGTCACCATTAAAAGGTAATCCAAAACTAACAAGTATATATGGACCTAATCCTAGAGGAGGATACATAATGTATCATGTCATCATAAATGAGTAAGTATGTGTCATTTAAAATATAGAAATTTTTGGGATAAGATCATTATGACATGGGAAAGAAGGACTATCAAGAAATGCAATATTTTCATGAGTAGGAAATATGATTAGGGGTGTGTGCAAGAAGTTGAGTCCACTTTTTGGCCAAAAAGTGGAAGTGTTTTCCCTGATTTTCAGTATTTGACACATTTGACCTTAAAATTTGAAGCACTTAGAGATGAAATTTTTAAAAAAGTCACTAATCATAAAATGTAGTGCTTGGAGTCTAGTTTCCAAATATGTAATTTATTTCAATACCCAGATTGTACAAATTGAGTTTTAATAGGAATTTCTAAAAACCACTGTTTAAAAGTCATTTTTTTTTTACCATACCATGCACGTGTACGACATCCATATTTTGACTTAAATTATCGTATTTTTCTAAATCCTTTGGGGAAAAGTTTT